>CM039609.1:22064585-22082511 GCA_022457205.1 Saccharum spontaneum
ACATCAAACAGTATTCTATGAAAATATATTCCATGACGAATACAATATTGATGCTTTCTTTTTCTAAACTCGATCAAATTCGAAATGGTTTCACTTGTTACTATGCTAGATAGAATTGCACTCTTTTCAGGATCGAGGGAGTGGCTTTTTTCTTAGGATTTTTTTTTTGGTCGGGGGTGTAGGATGCCTGCAATCTGATACTTCTCTTCATTCCACAATTCTTGTTGTGGTTGACCAGTTGATCCTGTGCATTTATGAGGAAGTTTACTTATCCTATCCAAGGGAAATCACTGATGGTCTGTTCGCTTGGCTGTTAAACCATGACTGAAAGTACCGTTCATTGATTTGTTGTGAGAGAAAAACACTGTTCACTCGCTGAAAAAGTACAGCTTATAAGACAAGCGAACAGGGCCACAGTAGTTTCTCGTGGTCAATGAAAAGGAACTCATTCTTGTAGACTTGGCTCATCGGTTACTGTGTGGTGCATAAGTGCATTACTGGTGTATATTCAGGGTTCTCTTTGCACATGATCGAGATTCTAGATGTGCTAGGCTGTGTTTCTATAAGGATAAAATTTGGGCAGTGATTCAGTCATAGGGCAAAAGGGCCAAAGTTGATTTATAGGGTATTCTTTTGAGTGGTTGGGCCTTCACTTTTTGGTAGGACAGAAAGAAGCTATCAGCTGTGTCCTTGTTACCCTGCACTTATAGATTCAATGGCGCTCTAGAGAGGTTGTTGTCATTGCTAAATTGATCCCTTTTATATTAATTAAACATTTCAAATGGTTTATCTCAGACTGCATTTCTTGTCCAGAGGATTTCTTGCCAAAACATAACCACAATATGGATGATGGAGACCCATATACTAATTTCATGGCAAATCATTGTCTGGATATGTCTCCATTATTGCATCATCTTCATGGGGTTCAAAATAGATTTCATTTATGCTGTGTCTAAAACTACATTCTTTTACATTATGGGTGGGACTGTTTGATAGAGTTTTGTTTTGGCATCTTATGCCTTGGTACTGCTTGCTTGCTCATTGAGATAGTTATGTGGTGCGTCATTATTTCCTTTCTGGGAAGTTCATTGATGAATGATTATTGATCTGTAAAGTCCTTCATGTTTAGGAAAGTTTGGTGCCTCTGTTTATCTCATTTATCTCTAGATACTAAAGGAACTTGAACACAGTCATATTGTCTTATAATGACTTCCTAAAATTGAAAGGTTGTTGACGGACAAACTTGTATGTGTGTTTCTTTTGCATGCATAAAATAAAGTTAGGAAAATAAAGTATTTACGCATAGCTGGAGCTCAAGCTATGACTTCATTTGCATGATGATCGTATGTGATAGAGAGCACATGCTGGCTGTGCTTAATCGATGTTGGACCATGGATAGATTTTCAAGCATGGCTTGCCTTGCCTCACCTAGCATCCTGTCCGTGCTGTGGTCAAGCCAATGAATTCAGCGTTTGCTTGTCTCGTGTGGTGGCTCGACAAGTGTGGTTAATCATCTTCAAGAAAATTGGGTTGCAGGGAATGTGGCTGCAGTTGGACATGGGACTCCATATTGTGGTGTTGCATGACCAATCTTATAGGAAAGGTTTACAGGAAAAGGCTCAACAGTTTGATCATGGTAGCTTGGTAAATTGGAAACATCTAAAATGACTTAGTGTTCCACGAGGCCACTCTAAGCGTGAGCATGATTGTGAGGAGGGGGTTTTGCAGTGTGCTGCCATGGCTTGCCAGTTTGGCATCCTCTGGATGCCATTTTAGGAACCCCACTGCACAGATTTTGGTGATCGTTTCTTTTCTTTTGTGATGTGTGTTGCTGTTAGCACAGTGTGGTGTGTGTTAGGTGTATGTGTGTGGGTTTGTAATCTTCATTCTTCTCTAATGGAATGACATGCAGCTCTCCTGTGCGTTTGAGGGGAAAAAGTTTTACTTTGTAAACAATGCAGCATGCGTTTGAGGAAAAAATGTTACTTTGTAAACAATACAGCATATGCAACTTGTTACTTGATTTTCCTGTAATCAGAGGCTAATAGTAACTTTGAAACTACGCAGGTATGACTATTCAGGATATGGGCAATCGTCAGGAAAGGTATGTTGAAGTCTTGAAGATGAGCAATGTTATTTTTCATAACGAAACTAAGTGTCTACTTTGCTAAGTGTTTGCACTGTCCCATTTTAGCCGAGTGAACACAATACTTATGCTGACATAGAGGCAGCTTACAAGTGCCTCATAGAGAACTTTGGTGCCAAGGAAGAAGAAATAATTCTTTATGGACAATCTGTTGGAAGTGGGCCTACTGTAGATTTGGCCAGTCGTTTGCCTCAGCTGCGAGCTGTTGTCCTGCATAGTCCTATATTGTCAGGGCTGAGAGTTATGTATCCTGTGAAGCGCACATATTGGTTTGACATCTACAAGGTTTGTTGTCATCTGTTAATTGCGTCATTCAACATTGAGTTATCTTATCCACTTCTATATCTTAGGTGCCTGATTTTTTGTTGTTATTCAGGCAACATGCAATTTTGTCATTGTTTGGCTATAGAAAAAAAGTAAATTGTCTCTTGTGAGCTGTCCTTTTAGTTGTACTAGTTGTTTGTGTAAGATTGTTGCCTGAAAATTTCTAAAAATTCAGGAACCTGAAATATAACAACTCCTGTCCTGCTGTATCTCTATTTTATACTGACAGTTCTCTGTTGTTCATTTGCTTCCAGAATATTGATAAAATCCCTCAAGTTACATGTCCTGTGCTCATTATACATGTAAGTGTATCTTCATCTTACATTTTTCTCTCTTTCTGAAATTTTATTTGACAATTCATAGCCAGGTGTGGTGTTCTGTTCCATATGTATGTGTGCTTCTCAATTGTTTCTTTATGCTATATGAGAATTATTTCAATTATGTTTTATAAAAGCAGACATAAAACCTTAAAGTCGGATTACATGAATAAAGTTGTTAGCTTGTGCATCAGCTTGCATTCCCACCTGATATTTGGATTACTCACAAGTGCTGAAGTATCTAAGTTTATTGTATACCATTCCTCAACAGTTTAAGCTTTGGTGAATATGATTTCTGAATTTTGCTTATAAAAAAACATGTTTAAGAATTTTTATATTATTTAATTGTAATTTATGAGCCCCTGTTCGCTTGAACTTATTAGTCTGGCTTATCAGCCATGGTACAATGTTTTTCTCTCACAACAAATCAGCGAACAGTACTTTTCAGCCTAGTTTTTCAGCGAAACGAATAGGGCTGCAATGATTGCATCCCTATTTGTTGCTTTGTTTTGTGTGATTCAACTAAATGCTACATACTACATAGTATCATGCAACACACTACTTGTTACTTTGGTCTATCATGTACTTTTAATTTGCTAGACTGAAAGCACTATTTTCAGGTTTGGTATATCGTCATCCATGTAGTTCTTACTTTCAACATCTAGATGTCTTCTTGATAACTGGATAAGTTGTGGAGAATAGCTATATGCGCATCATTATATTAAGAAGTAAAAATGGGAAATAACCCATACAACACACCCAGACTAGCCAAAAAGGCAAGCCCTCACACTCACACCAACTCACACAAAAACTCCCCCAGACTCTTTGATCCTTAGGATACAAGCGCGCCCGTGTCTGTTTCAAAGGGCGACCAACAGCAGCACTAGGATCCTAACTTTCTGAATGGGGGGCAGTCAGGAGGGAAATTCCTCGAGCCCCAGCCAACGACCATAGTTTTCGCTCTTCTCCAGCATTGGTCAGAGCTCTTGCAATATCAGGGGCTGCTCCATCAAAAAACACACCTGTTGCGATGAGTCCATACAGTCCATGCTCCAAGAATTATGAGAGAATTGATTCCTTGCAATATTATGTCACTAGTAGTACTACTCACTCTATCCCACCAATCTAAAAAAGAGAGTTCAGTGTGCTGAGGGGATGTAATTCTTATCTATTGAAAGCCTCATTATATATGAAGGCCATGAATTTGTTAAATTTGCTGTTTTCTAGAATTTTTTATTGTTAAATAAGCCTCATCTGTCTCCTATCTTAATGAAATGACACGCAGCTCTCCTGCGTCACACGAAAAAACACCTCATCTGGATATTAGAGCATCTGCAAGAGTACCCTATTTCCCTTCCCAATCCTTGGTTTTTAGCAAGATGAGAAAAAATACCCCTCCAACAACTCCTAATCCATGCTCCTAAAATTTACGCACTTGGGAAATCCTCCCCCGCCGCGTGTAACTTTACGCGTAGTAGCGGTCGCGCGGATCCCATGCGTATCGGTCAATCTAAAGGTGGAAGGGTGTGGCAAATAATAAGTAGGAAAGGGTTCCCGATGCAAATGTACGAGAGAGAAAGAATATATAAAAGTGGTTACGATAATTTAGAAATAGTATAGGATTCCTGATGTAAAATTATTTCTGTGTTTTAGGAGTGGATTATTGGAAACTCTTGGAGATGACCTTTTTTCTTTCCAATACCTTTTTAGGAGTTGCAAAACTACATGTTATTGGGAGGAAAAAAATAAGATACTCTTGGAGTAGGACAAGTGCAAATGATTTGTTAAATTTGATGTTTTCTTGAATATCTAGATTGTTATAATATCTAGATTGTTATACTAGACACAAGATATTATTTGATATAAGTAGATAGCAATAACTGCACACTAAAATATTGGAAGTTTATTATCTCAGTGCTCTCACTTTCAATTTGTGGCCTTGCCATTTCTTTTTACTGAAACCCTTTTGCTTCACCTGTATACCCTTGAGATGCTTTGGTCCCGTGTTGCATTGAATGTATCAACTGGTGGTCTTCTGGTGTTAACAGTGCAAGTAAATGCCCTAGCTATCGTCATTGACTCATGCAAAACAACAACGTGCACTCATTGAGTTGTTTTCTAGTGTCTTTACTAGTCTGTAGATTGAGTTTAAGAGTGTGTTTATGTGACTATGTGAGCATGGTTGGTTTGTTGTGATTTATTTGCTATCTCCTTAATGCAATGATACACAGCTCTCTTGCGTATTCTACAAAAAAGTTATGATTATGTTGCATTCCAGCAGTGCAGTTTGTGGAGTTGAAGTAGCGCGATATCAAACTTGGTATCTGAATCTTGGATCAAGCCAAACAAGACATTTAATAGAATGTTGAATAAAATTTTGGTCCTAAATCAGTACTTACATTGATTGTCCCCTAGCATTAACTTCACAGAAATGAGAATCATTTAAGAAAACATTGTAATTTTCTTCAATCTGTAATCTGTGGCTTGAATATATTTTTCCTTCAAAATTTGTTAGAACATAAACCACTGGACCAACCATGACCTATAACATGTGAACCATCTGAACACATATAGGCAATGTGATACACAATGCATAACCCTTTTGGGTTCACATGTCCTCTGCATGCTTCTAGGCACTGGAGGTCACCTTTGTTGGGCAAGTGATGAAAGTATCTGTTGTCAACACAAATAGTTTGATGCTATACCCCCCTCCATCCCAGAATGATAGGTGTATTTTGTCTAGGGAAATGTCAAATTTTACAAACTTTGACCAACAAGTAATCAAATTATATACAAGTTTAGGACATCAATAGATTTGTATCCAAAGTGCCTTTGAGATAAAATTGATTCTTTTGCAAATGACAACACATTGTAAGAGATTAAGGGCCCAAATCTACTTTGTATGACTTTTCTTTGTTGTCAAAATACACTTATCTTTCCGAGACGGAGGGAGCAATCCACAGATTTTCTGATATTAAAGTTTGACATACTTTTGTGTGCATTCTGTTTGGGAGTGGGTACTCCCTCCGGTTCCACTATATTTGTGCATCGCATGCCATGTGCACTAACCAATGAAAAACTAGTTCCAAGTAAAAGTCCTTGTGAAATAACGATCAATACCATATTAAATAATATGATACAAATACTACTCTTCTTTTGAAACATTTAATTAGGGATCATGATCGAAATGTCATGATAACTACACTTTTGATATCTTCATGGACATTGTGAAATGTCTTCTCCTGAGGCTATAGACAAACATACTGGTATGGAGGGAGTAATGGCTGAATAGATGTGTATGTAATCTGTGTGAAGTTCTGTGGGTTAGAAACCCATATCCACATAGTCTTTATTTGTGTTATAGAGTGTGTTTTCTCAATCACATGATCTGTAATCTTGAAACCAGGTGGGTGTTGCTTGGAGCATAATAATTGATTACACAAGTCATAATGCCTAATATACATAGCCACAAGTCTTTTTTTTTTCATTTGCAATCAACTGCATCAGACCCTTGCAAGTCATGCCATTTGAATGGCACATCCAATAATATATGTAATGACCTTTATGTGGTCTGAGCTTGTGTGCTGGAGCACACAAATAATTGCAGATACTGCTGTGCATGTGGAATATATGGGAACTTTACAGGGAATCAAATTGTAATTTACCCTTGATGGAGCGGTGCAATTCAATTGTGGGCGAATTTAGGGCAACATTTTTTTCACATTAACTTGAACATTTCTTGGTTTAATTTGTTCAAAGTATGCATGCTATTTGATTCAATACTGGTGTTGATAGCTCTTGCTGAATTGTAGGGAACTGCTGATGAAGTGGTGGATTGGTCTCATGGTAAACAACTTTGGGAACTTTGCAAAGAGAAATATGAGCCCTTATGGCTCAGGGGAGGGAAGCACTGTGATTTGGAGCTCTTCCCGGAATACATCCAGCACCTCAAGAAATTTTTCCACACAGTAGAGAAATCGCCATCCCATAGGCAAGCCTGGAGGGAAAGTGGGGACCGGATTGAAGCCTCATGGAAGAACACCGATTTCTTTGAACCCTCGCGAAAGAGCACAGACCAAAGGGAAAAATCAAGGTCAACTCGAGATAGGACGAGAAACACTGAACATAGATATAGCAATGTCGAAAAGGTAGACAAGCTAAAGATATCATTTGATCAGTTTGAGAAATCCAGGAGAAGCGTTGACATCTTCGAGAGGCCAAAGAGGAACATTGAGCAGCTGGACTCTGGTCGGAAGAGTGTTGACAGATTGGACAGGATTTGGGCTAGTTAAATTTCTTTTTTTTACATGATATATACAGGTTATACATGGGGTTTGGTTGTTTTGGGGGATTTTACAGGTGTGGCATAAGAGTTGATTAACCGACACAAAAGGAGCGAAGCATCATTGACGAGGGAGGCTTCGTGTAGAGATGTAATGGCTTATGTGGTGGGAGAAGTGTATGTTGGTCTTCAAAGAAATTGTTGCTCTGTTCTGTTAGGGGTGTTAAACTAAATGACATTTGGGAGGAGTCCATGGCAGCATTGTGTATAATCTGATGCTTTGTATCAACAATGCTTTTCTTCTATTTCATTGAATTGAACTTTTCCCTTGATGGGTCTTGGCTGTGTACGGGTATGGCTGATAGGGACTGTGATGCCTAAGGGGGGGTGGGAGGGGGGGGGGGGAGGGGGGTTCACTAGGTGACTTAAAATCTATTCCTAAAACTATGGTCTCTAATTTACACGTAGTCAGAACCTATTCAACAAAATAATGTATCACGACGTCCAATAAAGGTTTTGTTAGTTGTGTTGTTATCCATATTGTAAAAGAGTTATGCAATCTAGGTTTTAATCTTATACTAGCTTATCAAACGAAGTAAGGAAAATAAAGCACACGAGGACCCCGATAAGGAGACCCTTTGTCACTCTTCTGTTTAATATTGTTACTGATATGCCGACCACACTTACTAAGAGAGCAAAAGAAGATGGTCAGATAAGTGGTGTGGTGCCCCATCTAGTGGATGGCGGTTTATTAGATGGTCAGATAAGTGGTGTGGTGCCCCATCTAGTGGATGGCGGTTTATTAGTATTACAATACGTTGATGACACCACTCACTTGAAACTATTACTTTATGCTTTTGAGCAGGCATCTAGTCATAAAATAAATTTTCATAAGAGCGAAATATGCTACTTTGGAGAAGCAGAGGAGGACAAATATACTGTTACTCTATGCCAATCTTAGAACCCTGGTTGTCACCCGAACGATCCCGGCTAAGAGAGAGGAGAGAAAGGGAATGACGAAAGGATAGCTTAGACGGAACTAGCCTTGGATCATCACCTGGAATTAATGTTCTCTGGGTTTACAACCCCCGTAGGGGTGCTATTTATACACTTCCGTAGCATTTACATGGACATAACTACCCTTACAACTACCCTGATCCGGGAGAACATTCCTTTTCGCCCGGGGCACACCGGTGTTTTCCCTTCTTCACCTCCCTCGGGCTCCACCTGCCTTCGCCGCAGGCTGGTTGTCCTGTCAGCCAGGTATAGCTGTCGGGCCCCGCGCCGCCTTCTCCCTCAACGACGAAAGGGCTGAGAGTTCCTGCAACACCAGAGAAGGTTACCTCGCGCGAACGTTTAATCAACCTCGTGCTTTCACCCAATGGCTAAGCTTTTGCCCGAACGGGCGAAGGCCCCGTTTTCGTAAGCCTGTTTCCGTGACACACGAAGACACCTGTAATGGCCGAATGCTCCCTTTCGCCCTCAAAGGGAGGCGAAAATGCTGAACGTTGATCAACTTCCCTTTTCGCCAGCCGGGGGTGCGAAAGGTGGCGGGCATGGCCCAACAGTAGCCCTTACCGCCGCTATATGGTTCTAGCAATGGCGGCGGTGGCAAGTTTTCTCTTCGAAGACCCCTTTGCTAATCCCCGGTGCCGTCCCCTTGAGGTGCGAAAAGGACTATGAATCCTCTTTTTGATGTTTACCGTCTTTTGGTGACACTATGCTGTGGTTCCAATTGTCATTACCGCTTATTCTGATGATAATAGTTATTATTATTATTATTATTATTATTATTATTATTATTATTATTATTATTATTATTATTATTATTATTATTATTATTATTATTATTATTATATGTTTGTGAGTGAACGAGTTTTTTTGGGAAACCGAAACATCGCGTGCGCTGAAGCCGCCTGTTCGTTTAAAAAACGTGCTGTTTCGGGATTCGCGCTTGCAACCACCGCGGGCTCCTATAAGTACCCCCGGTCATTTGGGGGAGCCGTGCTGCTCTTTGCCTCTTTCACAGAGCTCCGTCTAGTCTATCCTTTCGCCTCGGAGAATGCTTCCTATTCGCTTCGAGTCGATCCGACCCCTGCGTCCTACACTTTCGCTTTAGGTATTTCCTTTCTTCTTGCCTATTTAGTGTTTTCGCTATGCATGATTAGTGTGCACGTATTTTTCTTTCTTTTCTTGTTTTCTTGCTTTTCCAAATTTCACTGTCACTTTAGATGGCGCCTTCGGTAGAGAGCACTTCAAGTGCATCTTCGTCTTCCGACTCGTCAAGTGGAAGCGGGAGGTCTTCTGACTCCCTGGTAGAGCGAAATGTTCAAGGCTCCCTTGCTTGCGATGTTGAGAATCGCTCACTGGAGAGAGGTAGCGGTGAAAAGGAAGATAGCATTGGGTCGATGGGGCGAAAAGGCAACAAACAAAATGATCCGCCTCATGCCTCTACTTCTGGTCAGTCGAAAGATGTGTCCATTGCTGTTTCAGAGGTCCCTTTGAAACCGCTGCCCAGCAACTGCTCGTTCTACCTCGGTCGATCGAAAGTGACTCATATGCTAATTCAGGAATACATGAACAAGGGTTATTTGTGACCGGAGACTGCCAGCACTTTTCGCCCTCCCGGCAATGAGGTTGTGCCCGACCGAAACCGTATGAAGCGGTGGTATTCCGAGATTACTTTGTGGTGGGCTTGGATTTTCCTCTAGAGGGTTTTGTCAGTGAAGTGTTAAGGCGATTCGAAATCCAGTTGCACCAACTGACCTCGAATACTTTTGCTCGCCTGAGTGTTTTCACGATGGCGATGAAGATGTTGGGTCATGTATCGTTGGCCGACACTTTTATGTGCTTCTATGAGACCCAACGACGAAGGAGCGAAGTTTGAGATCCTATTATTGGTGAGAAGTTGCCACTTGAATTCGGGGCCTTCAACTTTGTCCCAAAGAAGACCTACGACACTATCATTATCGTGCCAACCTATCGTGACAAGTGGCCCTAATGGACCAAGTTTTGGTTCTATCATCGCGTTTGCACCAACTCTAAGGTCCAGGAAGCCAAGGCGAATGCATGGGAGCATGCATCTCCGCTTGTCTCTACCCTCGCAGAATGGGAAGGGAACTGGTTACCGATGTTTTCGATGTCCACTGAAGAAGAGACCCGCAGCGGGGATGCTTTCGCTTTGACTTATCAGTTTCAAATAAGCCGGGATCTAATTGAGGAGTGGGTTGCTTTGGAGTGAAAACCCCTGCAAATCTAGGGTTTGCTATGTGGTTTAGCATGGCGACTATCGAGGTCCGTCACTTGATATAGAGCGGCCCGATCGCTTCCCTAATGACAAGGACTTCGTTGAGTTTATCAAAAGGGAAGCTATCAAGATTTGCGGCCCATACTTGGATAAGGAGGAGGCCAAGCTTGGGCTCACGAAGGCACATAAATCATGTATTTGATTTGATGTGGGTCGAATATGATGATCGTCCTGTTCTGGTTGAGCTAAAGGACGATGCCAGTGATAGAGCGAAGGGTAAAAAACCTATTTCAATGAAGGGCAACAAGGCTACTAAGGCGAAGGTGCAAAGGCCTGTTGCTAGGAAGCGGAAGGCTTCTGAGCCTGGTGATGTGCGACTGGGCCTCGAATTGGCGAAGTAGTCGAAGAAAAGTCGAAAGTTTACTCTCGGTGGCTCACCGCGCGAAAGTGAAATGGTGGATGCAGAAAGGATAAGTGAGGGTTCTAGTGTGTCTTTCTCATGTATGCTTTTGATGCTCGTTATTTATTCAGATGAGATCTTTCAATTTATTTTCTTTGTTTATTATTCATCTTTGTACCGTCTTGTCACTTCTCTTTTTAACTGTGTTATTTTTAGGATATTTTGACGTCTGGGTGGATGGCGCCGAAGAGGCCTCTCGTGGCTACCTCTGCTGCTTTCGATGATGACGATATGTCGTTGATGGAGATGTTGGCTTTCGTGAAGCCTGTGCCAAAGAAGAGCGCCCCATGGGATGATGTCTCGAAGAAGCATGTTGGGGGGAGCCCCATGGGCCTAAGGCCCCCCCCTTCGGGCCTTTTGTTTTGACTGCGCCTTTAGCCATCGGTAGCCATGGCCCGTCATCCTATTGGCAGTCAGAAGCTTTCAACATAGTGTCAACGAAAGGTTTGGAACGATAGCGAGCTTTTGCCCGCCTGTACCAGGATGGGTAGTGGCGGAAGCTGGGGGAGGAGCTATGGTCTCCCACAAGCTTTTGCTCGAGCTTTCGCCCGCGTGTACCAGAACGGATAGCGGCGGTAGTCAGAGCAAAAGAGCCTGTCATCCTATTGGCAGTCGAAAGCTTTTGGCATAGTGTCGTGAAAGGTTTGGAACGATAGCGAGCTTTTGCCCACCTATACTAGGACGGGTAGTGGCGGAAGCCAGGGGAGGAGCTATGGTCTCCCACAAGCTTTCGCTCGAGCTTTCGCCCGCGTGTACCGAAATGGATAGTAGTGGTAGCTGGAGCAAAAGAGCCTGCCATCCTATTGGCAGTCGGAAGCTTTCAGCATAGTGTTGCCGAAAGGTTTGGAACGATAGCGAGCTTTCGCCTGCCTATACCAGGACGGGTGGTGGCGGAAGCCGGGGGAGGAGCTACGGTCTCCCACACGCTTTCGCTCAAGCTTTCGCCCACCTGTATCGAAACGTATAGCAGCGGTAGCCAGAGCAAAAGAGCTACGGCCTACCACAAGCAACAAAAGAGCCACGGCCTTCGGCAAGCTTTCGTCCTAGTTTCGCTCATCAACGGTGAATCACGCGTCGGTGAGAGCTAGGGCAGAACAGTTCCATGGCCTTCTGGCGAAAGGATAACTAACCGTTATGAGCTGTGCGCTGATTTGCAGGTTTCCATCGTTGCATACGCCGCCTCGTCTGTGGGTCCGAAAGGGCAAATTCAGGTGAGGGCCCCACTCGAGGAGGTGCTGACCTAGAGAAGCCCGAAGGACCATAAATGCCCTGTAGGCACGGAATATGCTCGAGGATCTAAGTAGTTAGGAGGGCATTTTGGTACTCGTAAAGCATACAGATGTGTATAAATAGAGCCCCCGAGGGCATTGTAAAGAGGAGGATGGAACCCAAGTTCCTCAAATTAATACACATACACTTTTCATCAATCTGTTTCTTTTGATTTGTTTCTTCGTGCTTTCCATAGTCTGAGTTGTAGCCTGGTGTTCAAAGGCTAAGGCCTAGAACAACAAAGCGAAAACATACCTCCTCCCAAGTGGAGAAGGCAAAAGGAAACAATCAAGATGGATGCGAGAAGGAGGCCGCCCTGGCGAAATCGTTCGACGAGCGGGGGCCGAGCCAGGTAAGAGTCGCGCGAGGTAGTTCGGTTGACTCCTGGCCTAGTGAAAGGCCTACTTTTGGGCCATGGCCCTTTGATTTTGGGGGCGACGGAGGGGGACTATGGTGAGCCCCGCTTCTATTCGAGGTTGAGTTCATCGGGTGAGACAAACCCCGCGAGGGAGGAATCTTATCGAATTGCTCGCTCTTTAGGTGTTGCGTCGGAAGTGAACTTGGCATGTGCCTTTGACTTTCGCCAGATTGGGATATTGCCTGGTGAAAACTCCAACGCTGCCAAGTTGGTTGAGCAATGCCACAAGGCTTTAGTCACCCCCGAGATGGAACACAATCTTTTGGAGGTCAGGGACCCAATGTTGGCGGAGGCTGCTTCCTTTCATTTGGCTAGTGTGAGTGCCTCTTGCCCTTGAGTTACATGTTCATGGAATTAGTTTTCATTATCAATGATTCTCATTTTTGTTTTTTGAGTATAGGCGATGGTGCTAAGCAGTAGCCTTCACCGTTAGGGCAATGTGATTCGTCGGAAGCTGGAGGGCGAAAAGCTTAAACGAGACAAGTAGATTAAGGAGCTTGAGAAGGAGGTGAGTGCCTTGCAGATGAAGCCTGAGGAGGAGTAGGTTGCGCAAAAGGTGTCCAATAAGGCGTCTTCGAAGGCTAAGAAGGAGCTCGAAAAGGAGAGAGAGGCCCATGAAAAGGAATTGGGCGCATTTGCCTCTCGCTCCCACAAAGTGATGGAATGCTATTGCAACTGCTTGTGCAGTGCAGGTGCCGATACCAAGTTCCCTAGGGTGTGTACCTTGGAGGAATTCATGAGCTAGCTCCAAGGCGAAATGGACGCTTTGGATGGCCACATGATGCTTGGTTGTGACTTCACCGCTATCATTACTTTCAAGGAGATAGGTCATAGCCTAGTTGATGTCGGGTGCACTCACCTATCGAGCTTGGAGATCAAGGAGTCTAACTACTACTAGCGAACCCCAGCGGAAGCCAACGCTCTTGGTAGAAGATTTTTTTGATGAGTTCTAGCATGCAGGAGGGAACAAGATGGCAATAATGTAGGGGGCATGTAGCCATGGCCAGGTAACGTGACATGTCGCTTTTCGCTCTCATGTTTATTTCTTTTCGCTTTGCACTTTCGAATTTGATCAAAATGCCTCCAATGGTTTCCTTATTTTGACAGTGCACCGAGGAGAAGAAAGCCATAAAGGAGATAGTGCTGGCGTTTTTGGAGGAAAAGCGCCGCCGGGAAGAGGCGAAAGCTGCGGCTGATGGCGACGGCGTTTCCTCGGCTACCTCCCTGAGTCCAGCTGCCAATAGCTCTGCTGCTGGTGCGACCCATACAAGCATCAAAGACAGGGTAGACGCTTAGGTTCTTTTAGTTTTGGAACACAGTTAACGTTTTCGTTCGTGGTGAAAAAACTTTTTGTTGTTGTAAATGCTCATGTTGGATGTAAGACATGATGTATTTTTGTTTAAACTGTGCTTGTGCACATGGCGCAGAGTCTGTGCACCCAATTGAAGTTTATCTGCTGATCATTAGGTGCAACATTTCTTTGTTGGCGGTGCTTCCTGTAGGCGCCATCGACAAAAATTTCCAAAGTCACGATTATTGATGTTGACACCTGTGGTGGCACACAGAGCAAAATCCGCAAGCGCACGGGTATCAAAGAAATTTTCACCCAGAGTATTTTCGAGTATCGTATCCATAGGAAAACATGTGTATGTTGTCTAACAATTAGTTTGTCGAGGGATAGCAATCAAGGTATAAGTATGAGTAGAGAGGATTCCTATGGTTATGACCCTATGTAAAGCAAGGCTTATGATTCTAGAGTTCACTTAGGGACGTCGCTTAGATTGTAAAGCACTGCTAGTAGATAACTCTGCTGACATGACTACGGTCCTACTAATTTAAGAACCTGCTCAATTTGGAGTGGACCACAAAGGATAGATGGGGCTGTCACCTCCTACTACTACCATGCAACCAAGGAGCAAGGAGCAAACTCAGGTAACCAATAACCCAAGCACCACGCTTATGCTATTGATTACTACTCTAATCCAGAGATCTAGCAAGGATTAAAGCACTTAAAGAACTGAGAGCCCATGAAAAAGAGAACAGAATACTTACTTTAAACATAAATCAATTACTAGAAGTATCTCAGATGTAGACTTGGAGAAGCCTAGATCCACCAAAGTACAAGCCATAGAGGTAGCACCGACAGGCCAACACTTCCTCCAAACTCTTCCCTCACTCTCTATCTCACTATTTCTATTTACAAGACTAGATCCTATAGAGGACTAATCTTCTCTTGAGAGCTAGCTCTGATCCTGATGAGGAGGATATGAATTAGGGTTTCAAGATGGCTTCTGGGAGGGGGTTAGGGGCTGTTATATATAGGGGGAACCATCAATTCTAAGCCCTCAGATCAAACTGACTTGAAACAATGGCGTAGATTTAATCTTTAAGGTGGTGGAAAACTGACGTACGAAGGAGGGGCTAACTGGTGGGGCCACAGGCTCGCTGGCTTGCAAGTGGGGCCGGCCGGCCCCCTGTCAAGCTCTTGGCTAGATCTTCGGTGGAGTCTTCTAGTGTCTTCTAGAGTCTTCTGGTATTATTTTCGTTGCGGATAAGCACGATTAAATTTGACGATTGGGTTCACCTTGTTGGTTTTCAGGATAAACCCTGCTGAAAACATAGATTCACCAAAACTCATGGACTTTATTAGTTTAAACCCCTAGACCTATGTTTGGAGATGGAATTAAATATATGCAGGTTATATTGATGGTTTTTTTTATTGATATTAACAACCGTCAACAAGCTCCCCCACACTTAACCTTTGCTCATCCCTAGAGCAAAGCTAAACTCAGCAATGGATCAGGGGTTGCATCAATGTTTTTACTCCTCAAAAGTACACATGCATTCAATAAAAAATTCTCCTCTGGATTAGAATAAACTGATTTGACTTTCAAACTTACCCATATTACCTTTAACCATGGGGCTTCTTAGCCTTCACTTGGGTCTTGAGCAATTGAAAGACAAAACGATTGAGTCAAGCACTATGTCTCAAGTTCTTTGTTCCACCATTGTTTTAGAGTTTTTATTAGTTTTTAAAATAAAACTCAGAGATTCTATTGTATGACACTCTCAAGTCTCTGAATACATGTGGTATTTGTGGATCCTCACCAAGGCAATAAAGATGTTATACCTTTTTCTCTTCCTACCACTATCGATTGTTGACACTTCTTAGCATCACTCACGTTAGGTTGTCATCCCCAACATGACACCAAGAGTGTGGTTGTATTGTACTCATGCCACTTAATTATATAAAGATATTAAAGTATATATCCACAAGCGCACAGATAAATACACCCGTTGCAGCATTTCACCCAAGTTTATCCTAGGTATCGTTATTTATATTTAACCAAAGGAGAACAAACAGAGGGGCACATATTAATTAAAGGCTACTCTACACATGTGATATGAATATTCGAAATTACTATCCTTTACTCTCAAACAGGAATCAATCAAATAAAAAGAGATAAAATATATGATAATTAGACCATTCAGATGATATTCCTTAGAGCAGTACTACTATGGCAAGTCATTGACCAGAATATAAAGTAAGAGAATAACTCCTAAGTAATCCATTAACTATTAGTCATAATCTACATTGATTAGTGCAATTATATCAGACAATCATTGGCTAGGTTATCTCATATCCATAAACAAGGAACATCTCCATTATGAAGCTGAGAAATAGAGTAACAACTAAGTAATGAGACCGTGTTCTACTAAGTTCTACACTCGGGGAGTGGACTACAAAGGACTCAACAGGAATGTCACACTCGCGATCTACCACATGGCCCGGAGTATAGAGTGCATTTGCAGGTAAACAGTGTATAAGTACCACACTTACACAATGTTGACCACCCACCCATGACTCAGTAAGGTGAGTGCTTTGCAAATATGTGTATAAACATAATGATAAACTATCTATGCCAAATATATAATCAAAGCAGACTAATCTCATAATAATCAAGGATATACTATAGATTAAAAACAAGATCATATCTAATGTATCAAGAATAATGATCAAGAACAATGAACTAGAACTAGACAATGATGAACTAGAACAATTATGAACTAGAACATAAACAATTAGAACATGAAGAACTAGAACATGAACTAGATCAAGAACTAGAAGAACTGATAAACTAGATGAATATCTGAAGAACAATGTTGATACAAGAGAGAAGAACTAGATTTACCAAGCTCCTCTTGACTAGATCTGGAGCCCAAGGCTGCTTGACTCCTCTACTTCTAATTCTAATCTAGCTATGCCTAGATCTGATGGAGCTCTAAGGAGATGAGAGTTGCTGGTTGGTCTTCTGCTTTTTGGTTGATGATTGATTGAATGAATTCCCCTTTGGAGGGGGGTCTGGGGCCTTGTTTATATAGCCCAAAGCATGGAACCGTGACCCTTGGATCAAACCGACCTTCACATAGGGTTAGGATGCATCCTTAGAGGCTGTTGAAGTAGCTTGCAAAGGAAGGAGCCGAGGGGCGGTGGCCAGGGGCCGGTCAGCCTAGGGTTGAGGCCGGTCGGCCCCACCTAGCAGCGCCTCGTGGTGGCCCTCCTCGTGGAGTCCTCTGGTGTCCTCTAGAAGCCTCTTGCGTATTCGTGACGTGGAGATTAGGCCGATTGACGTGGGTTCCTTCTTGTGAAAGATATCAATTCCTGAATTATTCTGATAACCCCTAGCAAAATATAGATTCACCAAAACTCGTGGAATTTCGTTAGTTGACATCCTAAACCTATATTGGTGATCATTTATTAGCCCTTTATATATTTATTTTAACCCTTTATTATGGTAGATAACCATCGTCAACATCGACGAAACGTGGTCGGCAGTCTACCGAGGGGTATGCCCAAGGTAGTGATTTGTCAGTAGACAGGTGTGCAAGACACGAACCGGATGGTAACAGGACACAAGATCTATACATGTTCAGGCCGTCAGCATTATGTAAAACCCTACATCCTGTGCTCTATTATATTGTATTGAGTTATATGGTGTATGACCTCTAGGGGACCCCTGCCCCTCCTTATATACTCTGGAGGAGGAGGGTTACAAGCAGAATAGCCTCTTTGGTACTATTACAATATCTAGTACATCATGTAATCTTGTGATGTGCGCCTTGATCTTATGGGCCAGGCCACCTCAGATGGTGCGGCCCATGTACCATCTTATGGTACCAGGGGTTTATACCTCTACAGCTAGTCCCTGAGCGCCATGTATTCTGATGTGACAAACGCCAGCTTAACCTTCTCCGAACAATGAGGCTTGAGTTCTTGACGTCTTCAACCAGTCAAAGCGGCATCCAAGCAGTTGTTGCAAGTGTTGTTGCCGGAGAAGTAGGTTGTCTGAAGAATGTATGGTGCTCTTGAGAAAAGAAAAAGATTTCTCCTTCCTAGAAAGTGTGCCCATTTGGGTTTCTGTGAAGAAACGTAAGTGTGTCTTGAAGTGTAGCGTCTTTGAT
>CM039609.1:22082611-22104944 GCA_022457205.1 Saccharum spontaneum
AGGGGGCATGTAGCCATGGCCAGGTAACGTGACATGTCGCTTTTCGCTCTCATGTTTATTTCTTTTCGCTTTGCACTTTCGAATTTGATCAAAATGCCTCCAATGGTTTCCTTATTTTGACAGTGCACCGAGGAGAAGAAAGCCATAAAGGAGATAGTGCTGGCGTTTTTGGAGGAAAAGCGCCGCCGGGAAGAGGCGAAAGCTGCGGCTGATGGCGACGGCGTTTCCTCGGCTACCTCCCTGAGTCCAGCTGCCAATAGCTCTGCTGCTGGTGCGACCCATACAAGCATCAAAGACAGGGTAGACGCTTAGGTTCTTTTAGTTTTGGAACACAGTTAACGTTTTCGTTCGTGGTGAAAAAACTTTTTGTTGTTGTAAATGCTCATGTTGGATGTAAGACATGATGTATTTTTGTTTAAACTGTGCTTGTGCACATGGCGCAGAGTCTGTGCACCCAATTGAAGTTTATCTGCTGATCATTAGGTGCAACATTTCTTTGTTGGCGGTGCTTCCTGTAGGCGCCATCGACAAAAATTTCCAAAGTCACGATTATTGATGTTGACACCTGTGGTGGCACACAGAGCAAAATCCGCAAGCGCACGGGTATCAAAGAAATTTTCACCCAGAGTATTTTCGAGTATCGTATCCATAGGAAAACATGTGTATGTTGTCTAACAATTAGTTTGTCGAGGGATAGCAATCAAGGTATAAGTATGAGTAGAGAGGATTCCTATGGTTATGACCCTATGTAAAGCAAGGCTTATGATTCTAGAGTTCACTTAGGGACGTCGCTTAGATTGTAAAGCACTGCTAGTAGATAACTCTGCTGACATGACTACGGTCCTACTAATTTAAGAACCTGCTCAATTTGGAGTGGACCACAAAGGATAGATGGGGCTGTCACCTCCTACTACTACCATGCAACCAAGGAGCAAGGAGCAAACTCAGGTAACCAATAACCCAAGCACCACGCTTATGCTATTGATTACTACTCTAATCCAGAGATCTAGCAAGGATTAAAGCACTTAAAGAACTGAGAGCCCATGAAAAAGAGAACAGAATACTTACTTTAAACATAAATCAATTACTAGAAGTATCTCAGATGTAGACTTGGAGAAGCCTAGATCCACCAAAGTACAAGCCATAGAGGTAGCACCGACAGGCCAACACTTCCTCCAAACTCTTCCCTCACTCTCTATCTCACTATTTCTATTTACAAGACTAGATCCTATAGAGGACTAATCTTCTCTTGAGAGCTAGCTCTGATCCTGATGAGGAGGATATGAATTAGGGTTTCAAGATGGCTTCTGGGAGGGGGTTAGGGGCTGTTATATATAGGGGGAACCATCAATTCTAAGCCCTCAGATCAAACTGACTTGAAACAATGGCGTAGATTTAATCTTTAAGGTGGTGGAAAACTGACGTACGAAGGAGGGGCTAACTGGTGGGGCCACAGGCTCGCTGGCTTGCAAGTGGGGCCGGCCGGCCCCCTGTCAAGCTCTTGGCTAGATCTTCGGTGGAGTCTTCTAGTGTCTTCTAGAGTCTTCTGGTATTATTTTCGTTGCGGATAAGCACGATTAAATTTGACGATTGGGTTCACCTTGTTGGTTTTCAGGATAAACCCTGCTGAAAACATAGATTCACCAAAACTCATGGACTTTATTAGTTTAAACCCCTAGACCTATGTTTGGAGATGGAATTAAATATATGCAGGTTATATTGATGGTTTTTTTTATTGATATTAACAACCGTCAACAAGCTCCCCCACACTTAACCTTTGCTCATCCCTAGAGCAAAGCTAAACTCAGCAATGGATCAGGGGTTGCATCAATGTTTTTACTCCTCAAAAGTACACATGCATTCAATAAAAAATTCTCCTCTGGATTAGAATAAACTGATTTGACTTTCAAACTTACCCATATTACCTTTAACCATGGGGCTTCTTAGCCTTCACTTGGGTCTTGAGCAATTGAAAGACAAAACGATTGAGTCAAGCACTATGTCTCAAGTTCTTTGTTCCACCATTGTTTTAGAGTTTTTATTAGTTTTTAAAATAAAACTCAGAGATTCTATTGTATGACACTCTCAAGTCTCTGAATACATGTGGTATTTGTGGATCCTCACCAAGGCAATAAAGATGTTATACCTTTTTCTCTTCCTACCACTATCGATTGTTGACACTTCTTAGCATCACTCACGTTAGGTTGTCATCCCCAACATGACACCAAGAGTGTGGTTGTATTGTACTCATGCCACTTAATTATATAAAGATATTAAAGTATATATCCACAAGCGCACAGATAAATACACCCGTTGCAGCATTTCACCCAAGTTTATCCTAGGTATCGTTATTTATATTTAACCAAAGGAGAACAAACAGAGGGGCACATATTAATTAAAGGCTACTCTACACATGTGATATGAATATTCGAAATTACTATCCTTTACTCTCAAACAGGAATCAATCAAATAAAAAGAGATAAAATATATGATAATTAGACCATTCAGATGATATTCCTTAGAGCAGTACTACTATGGCAAGTCATTGACCAGAATATAAAGTAAGAGAATAACTCCTAAGTAATCCATTAACTATTAGTCATAATCTACATTGATTAGTGCAATTATATCAGACAATCATTGGCTAGGTTATCTCATATCCATAAACAAGGAACATCTCCATTATGAAGCTGAGAAATAGAGTAACAACTAAGTAATGAGACCGTGTTCTACTAAGTTCTACACTCGGGGAGTGGACTACAAAGGACTCAACAGGAATGTCACACTCGCGATCTACCACATGGCCCGGAGTATAGAGTGCATTTGCAGGTAAACAGTGTATAAGTACCACACTTACACAATGTTGACCACCCACCCATGACTCAGTAAGGTGAGTGCTTTGCAAATATGTGTATAAACATAATGATAAACTATCTATGCCAAATATATAATCAAAGCAGACTAATCTCATAATAATCAAGGATATACTATAGATTAAAAACAAGATCATATCTAATGTATCAAGAATAATGATCAAGAACAATGAACTAGAACTAGACAATGATGAACTAGAACAATTATGAACTAGAACATAAACAATTAGAACATGAAGAACTAGAACATGAACTAGATCAAGAACTAGAAGAACTGATAAACTAGATGAATATCTGAAGAACAATGTTGATACAAGAGAGAAGAACTAGATTTACCAAGCTCCTCTTGACTAGATCTGGAGCCCAAGGCTGCTTGACTCCTCTACTTCTAATTCTAATCTAGCTATGCCTAGATCTGATGGAGCTCTAAGGAGATGAGAGTTGCTGGTTGGTCTTCTGCTTTTTGGTTGATGATTGATTGAATGAATTCCCCTTTGGAGGGGGGTCTGGGGCCTTGTTTATATAGCCCAAAGCATGGAACCGTGACCCTTGGATCAAACCGACCTTCACATAGGGTTAGGATGCATCCTTAGAGGCTGTTGAAGTAGCTTGCAAAGGAAGGAGCCGAGGGGCGGTGGCCAGGGGCCGGTCAGCCTAGGGTTGAGGCCGGTCGGCCCCACCTAGCAGCGCCTCGTGGTGGCCCTCCTCGTGGAGTCCTCTGGTGTCCTCTAGAAGCCTCTTGCGTATTCGTGACGTGGAGATTAGGCCGATTGACGTGGGTTCCTTCTTGTGAAAGATATCAATTCCTGAATTATTCTGATAACCCCTAGCAAAATATAGATTCACCAAAACTCGTGGAATTTCGTTAGTTGACATCCTAAACCTATATTGGTGATCATTTATTAGCCCTTTATATATTTATTTTAACCCTTTATTATGGTAGATAACCATCGTCAACATCGACGAAACGTGGTCGGCAGTCTACCGAGGGGTATGCCCAAGGTAGTGATTTGTCAGTAGACAGGTGTGCAAGACACGAACCGGATGGTAACAGGACACAAGATCTATACATGTTCAGGCCGTCAGCATTATGTAAAACCCTACATCCTGTGCTCTATTATATTGTATTGAGTTATATGGTGTATGACCTCTAGGGGACCCCTGCCCCTCCTTATATACTCTGGAGGAGGAGGGTTACAAGCAGAATAGCCTCTTTGGTACTATTACAATATCTAGTACATCATGTAATCTTGTGATGTGCGCCTTGATCTTATGGGCCAGGCCACCTCAGATGGTGCGGCCCATGTACCATCTTATGGTACCAGGGGTTTATACCTCTACAGCTAGTCCCTGAGCGCCATGTATTCTGATGTGACAAACGCCAGCTTAACCTTCTCCGAACAATGAGGCTTGAGTTCTTGACGTCTTCAACCAGTCAAAGCGGCATCCAAGCAGTTGTTGCAAGTGTTGTTGCCGGAGAAGTAGGTTGTCTGAAGAATGTATGGTGCTCTTGAGAAAAGAAAAAGATTTCTCCTTCCTAGAAAGTGTGCCCATTTGGGTTTCTGTGAAGAAACGTAAGTGTGTCTTGAAGTGTAGCGTCTTTGATCATCAGAGGCGTAGTGGTAAAAAAACAAGCACATTCACCGCAAGGTGAAGTGTGCCCACTTAGTCCCCGAGTCTGGTAGTAGGTGACGTAGGCACGTGGTGCTAGGGTCTTAAATGAAACTCCGTGGAAACTTGATACTGAGAGGCGCCGACAGGTGCATCGTACCGATGTAGTCCCCGAGCTTGCTGTAAGGCAAAGTATGAGCCTTGTAGCAAGGTCTAAAAAATAATGATCTCTCAACTGTATGTGAGTCCAATTTCACATGTAGCCGAGGAAATCAGGCATCGAGCTGTGGTCGAAGAGTGGTCGAAGCAGTCCCCGAGCACAGCGTGAGGTATGGTCGACAAGTCCCCGAGCGTGGTCGAGGAGTATAACATGCTCGGTGGTCTGAGACAAGCTGTGTTTACCAGACCAGTCCCCGAGCATGGCTGGAGACGTGGTTCGAGCGGTGAGAGCTCGGTGACGATGAGCGACGAGAGCTCGGTGAGGAGTGGCGAGAGCTCAGCGAGGAGCAGCGAGAGCTCGGTGAGAACTCGACGACGATGAGCGACGAGAGCTTGGTGAGGAGCAGCGAGAGCTTGGCAAGGAGCGGTGAGAGCTCGGCGAGAGCTCAGCGACGAGCAGCGAGAGTTCGGCGATGAGCAGCGAGAGCTCAATGACGAGCGGCGAGAGCTCAGCGATGAGCTTGGCGACGAGCAGCGAGAGCTCAACAACGAGCGGCAAGAGCTCGGCGATGAGTGGCGATAAGCGACGAGAGCTTGGTGACGAGTCCCCGAGCGCTGGTCGAGTGGTCGAGGGAGAACACTGGTCTGGTGATCAAGTGTAACACCCTGGTGTTACGCATGTATTTAGCACATCGAGGAAGTAGTCCCCGAGCACTAGTCGAGGAGGTAGAGGAGGCGTAGTCCCCGAGCACTGGTCGGGGAGCGAACGACGAAGTCCCCTAGTGTAGCCCAAAATTTCTGCAATATATATATAGAATAGTTTAGTTTATTGTAAACTTCTACCTCGTCATCAGGAAAGTTTGTAATAATGTATTGTTGTGACAATGTAAGCTTGTTTGTGTTTTTGTGGAAAAAACATTTAAAGCTTGTATATTGTGTGGAGGATAACTAAGTTAGGAACGTATAAGTGTTCTATTTTAGTTATATCAGTTGGTAGATACGTCTTCCTGTAGAATCCATACGACCCTGACCAGCCTGAGGTCTGAGTGCGAGGCACGGAGCCTATTCTCATGTAAGAGCGCACAGGTCGGACCAGGGAGCACCAGCCGACCACCCAGAGCGCAGAGAGCGGGTCTCGTGCACGCGTAGGGAGAAGCCGGAGATGGGCTGGCTCCGAGAACTCGAGAAAGGATGGTGCTCTATCAACTGGTATTTTATAAAATATTAATAAAAAGTGATCTTCAGGTAAGCACGTTAGAGTGGTTGGAAGAAATTGTATTAAATATGAATATTAGAAGTGTACTTATCTTTAGACAGAAAACTAGTCGGTGGTGATGAAATTGCTTGGCCCTCGAGCTTTTCGACCAGTCATGATGATGGTGGTCACGGTTGTTGTAGCGCCGTTCTTCGCGGTGATCGATGTGACAAGTGGTCGGAGTAAGCTGAGCAGCTCGCTTGGTAGTTCAAATAGACGTGGTCAGTGCTCGGCGGAGTTGGAGTCGTACGGACGTGGTCGGAGCTCGGACGGATGTGGTCGGAGCTCTGCGCGGTTTGCTCAACAGCTCAGCTACGACATCGAAAAACATAACCAAATTCCTGCCAGCAGCTTAAAGCACACGTATGTAGATGTATGCGGAGACGTGTGTATCTTAATTGAAAACTAAAAATCACTTAGCTTTTGGATGATCGTTGTCACGTGTAGTTGCTTGCTTGTTCATGTGGTCCATCGGGAATGAGGGATGCATGATTAATGACCAATTGATCTCCGTGGTCCCGACGTTGAGACGTGCTGCCTCGAGCCGATGAGTCACCGTGTTGGTACCGCCGGTGGTCTAAAAAGGTTTCTGCCGCTGAAGTCGCCGAATCCATCGTTATCGAGTTAATTCTCGATATTAATTCTAGTGAATCAATTTTTAGTAGAGAATTAATGAAAAAATTCTCATCTAGCTCGCCTGGGAGTCTGTAAGCACACCCCTACCTAGCGCGCCACTGTCAACGAAACGTGGTCGACAGTCTACCGAGGGGTATGCCCAAGGTAGTGATTTGTCAGTAGACAGGTGCACAAGACACGAACCGGATGGTAACAGGACACAAGACACAAGATTTATATAGGTTCAGACCGTCAGCATGACGTAAAACCCTAAATGCTGTGCTCTGTTATATTGTATTGAGTTATGTGGTGTATGACCTGTCCTCTTGGGGACCCCTGCCTCTCCTTATATACTCTAGAGGAGGAGGGTTACAAGCAGAATAGCCTCTTTGGTACTATTACAATATTTAGTACAGCATGTAATCTTATGGGCCGGGCCACCTCAGATGGTGCGGCCCATGTACCATCTTGTGGTACCGGGGGTTTATGCCCCCACAACCACTAAGGCTTATGTGGAGTTTATAGGTAGGGAGAAAGCTAGAGCATACTTGCAATGCATATATTATAAAGTCAAACCTCGGATCCAAAGAGAGTTGAGTCATACAATCAAATCAAGATATGCATGTGTGTAGATATATGGTGGATATATATGGTGGCTATCCTAATTCTACTTTACTCCTTGAAAACATCTCTCTTTTGAAACTTAAAAACAACTTTGCAAGAGAACATGGACTATCTTATTTATCTCTTTTTTTAGGCGGGCATCTGAGTACCCGTTGTTTTCAATATCTTGGACACTTGTCCATTTTTTTCTCAACTCTTTTTCTTTTTTATGAATAACTTTTGCATAGTCCGTGCCTCTTCTCTACAACAAACTTTTGAGAGATAGCAACAAGAACTTTGAAGCATTTATTTGGTGGATGGAAAAAACCTATCAAGCATGTTTTTGTTGTTCACCCCCAGTGTAGGAGTAGAATGTTTTTGGGTGGTTCTAAATGGAAGACATGTTTTGGCGCATACCCCCAATGTAGGAGTAGTGCATATGTGGGTGGTGTATGTGATCTTGATTTTAAGAGCATGTCAAATCTCTCATAAGGGTCAACAAAGCTTGACAAAACTCAATGCAAAAGCAAGCAGCATATATGAGTGGAAGTTTTCCTAGCCTAAATAACATGTATGGCTCTAGTAGGAATTCAAGTTTTGTCATACAGAACTCATCATGTAGCATTTTTGTGTTTTTTAAAAGATAAATCTCCAGAACTTTAGTGTCACTTGGAACAAGATAAACAATAGCTCAGACCTTCTCATATCATATCCATCAATTACCTAGACTTAGATCAAGCATAATCTACCCACGAGTTTCAAGTTCAGAGTAAATCCTTATATCAAAACAATTTTATCCAAAACTCGGGAGAGTTTAAGGCTGAAAACTAGGTACTTGAAAGGAATTATAGCAGAGCAACTATTCATCATTTCTATTTTAAGAGATTATCTTCAGAGTCACTTTTTATTTATTTAGCTCTTAAAGGAAATTAAAGCAAACTAGACACACTCTTTTTTTTCATTTTTTTATAAAGCAAACTAAATAAAATAAAACAAAGGAAGGGAAATACTTAGTTGTATACACGGGGGTGCCTCTTCCCCAAGCTAGTTGATGGTAAACCTGGCTGAGGATGAAGTGCAAGGCTAGCAGACCCAAGACAGGTTGGCCTACCTTTGTCGTGGTTCTTTTGTTATTTGTCGATGCCGTGCTTTTCTTGGGAGGTTTTCCTCTCTCACACTTGAATTTTGTTACCTTGCATAAACAACATGTGGAGACAAGTACCAACAAAAGACTAGAGAGATCCTAACAATACTTTAGCAGGTAAACATGGTTTTTAAGGTTTTTTAATAGAGTAAACAAGAAGAGCTGAATTGAAAATGTTATTTAAATTTTATAAAGTTAATTATATCCAATTCTTCTTCTGGCAATTGTGTGTTGAAAAGCATAACTTTGTCATTTTGAAGTATGACTGCTCCATGAAACGATGCGCTAATTACCTTGTAAGGTCCTTCCCATTTGCTTCGTAGTTTCCCATGTCCGAACAACTTGACTCCAGAGTTGAAAAGTAACACCTTGTCACATGGTTTGAATTCCTTCTTTTTCAATCTTTTGTCTACCACCTTTTTGTCCTCTTTTTGTAGAGTTTTGCATTATTATATGCCTTTTCTCTCCATTCCTCTAGCTCAGAGAGTTGCATTTTTCTTTTCTATCCAGCTGCTTCAAAGTTCATGTTCCACCTTTTTATGGTCCAATGTGCTTTGAATTCCAACTCGATAGGTAAATGGCATGTGTTCTCATAGACAAGTTGGTATGGTGACATTCCAAGAGGTGTTTCGTAGGCCGTTCTGTAGGGCATAGTGCTCCAAATAACTTATCTTTCCATGCTATCCCCATCTCATTAACAGTTTTCTATAGAATGTTCTTGATTTGCTTGTTTGATGCTTCTGCTTGTCCGCTAGTTTGAGGATGATATGGTGTCATGATGTTATGACGGACCCCATGATCAGATAAGAATCGTCGAAACTTTCTATCAATGAAGTGAGGGCCTCCATCACTAATTACCATCCATGGAACTCCAAAGCATGAAAAGATGGTCTCTAAAAATATCCTCTTGGCGTTATTGGAATCTGCAGCTCAACATGGTAAAGCTTCAACCCACTTTGAGACATAGTCGACTACCACTAGGATGTATTCGCACTACTGGGATTTTGGAAATTATCCCATGTAATCGATTCCCCAAACATCAAAGAGTTCTAACTAGAGGTTAGTGGTGAGTGGCATGGCGTCTCTTGCATTGATACTCCCATGTTTTTGACACAGAGTACACCTCCATATGAAGTCTTTGGTGTCATCATACATAGTTAGCCAGAGAATCCACTTTGCTAGATCTTAGCATTAGTGCAGAATGCCCCATAATGTCATCCGTATGGTGCCAAGTGGCATCTCTTGATGATCTTGGTTGCTTCCTCAATGGGAACACACCTCCTAAGTAGTTCATCGGAGCAGACTTGGTAGAGGTATGGTTCATCCCATAGGTGGAGGTGACTTTCACAGATGAGCTTGCGCCTGTTCTCCCATGGTGGTACATAACCTACAACCATAAAATTAACAATATTTGCATACCAGGGGTCGGATCCTGCGACCTTCAGGAGCATGTCATCCCATAGAAAATCGTTGATGGGCAATTCCTGTGATTCTCGAACTGCATTCTTGACAAGTGATTGGCCACAAAATTTCCTATTCCTTTCTTATCTTTAATTTCTAATTCAAATTCTTGAAGCAAAAGGACCCATCTTATAAGCTGAGGCTTAGCATCTTTCTTAGTAAGGAGATATTTAAGGGCAGCATGATCAGTGTAAACAATAACTTTGGCTCCTACTAAGTAAGATCTAAACTTGTCAATAGCAAAAACAACAGTCAGGAGCTCTTTTTTTGTTGTTGTATAATTAAGTCGAGGTCCTGATAGAGTTTTACTAGCATAAAAATTGTATGATGCTTTCTATCTTTTGTTTGACCCAAAACTGCCCCACAGCATAATCACTAGCATCACACATGATTTTAAAAGGCAGCGACCAATCAGGGGGTTGAATGATTATTGCAAAGATGAGTGCTTTCTGAAGGATTTGAAAAGCATTTAAACACTCATCATAAAACTCAAAGGGAGCATCCTTGGCTAACAAACTTGTAAGGGGTCTAGCAATATGAGAAAAATCTTTTATAAAATGACGATAGAACCCTGCATGACCAGTTTCGTACCCCTTTGATATTTGTGGGAGGAGGTAGTTGTTCTATTACTTCTATCTTAGCTTGGTCTACCTCAATTCCCTGTTCAGACACTAAGTGTCCAAGCACTATGCCTTCTGTAACCACAAAATGACATGTTTTCCAATTAAGGACTAAGTGCTTTTTCTAACAACTTTGCAAAACTTTGTCTAGATTTTCTAAAAAATCATTGAAAGTTTTTCCATAAATAGAAAAATCATCCATAAAAACTTTCATGATTTCTTCTATCATATCAAAAAATAGACATCATGCACCTTTGGAACGAAGCTGGAGCGTTGCATAATCCAAAAGACATCCTGCGACAAGCATATGTTCCATGGGGACAAGTAAAAGTAGTTTTGCTTTGGTCATCAGGATGGATCGAGATTTGATGATAACCTGAATACCCATCAAGGAAATAGAAGAAAGAATGCTTTGCAAGCCGTTCCAACATCTCATCGATGAAGGATAATGGGAAGTGATCTTTCCTTGTTGCCTTGTTAAGTTTTCGGTAATCAATGCACATCCGCTATTCTATGACTGTTTGTTGTGGGATTAATTCATCTTTTTTTTTACCACAGTCATGCCCCTTTCTTTGGTACAACTTGTACCGAGCTTACCCACTCACTATATGGCACGAGATAGATTATCCCTGCATGCAAAATTTTCAAAATCTCTTTCTTAACAACTTCTCTCATCGCATTGTTAAGCCTATGTTGGGGCTCCCTAGAAGGTGTATATGCTGGATCTATGGGAAAACGATGGGTGCAAAGGGTAGGACTAATCCCCTTGAGGTCTTTGAGTGAGTAATTAAAGGCAGAGTGATGCTTTTCTAAAGTAGTAAGGTGCTGGAGGGTCTTGTCCTGAGAGAGTTTATCGCTAATAATCACAAGTGACTCCCTATTATTGTTTAGAAAAGTGTATTTCAAACTAGAAGGAAGGGGTTTAAGCACAATGGGGGTTTTGGCAGCTCTTGAGTTTCATGTAGAGGGAAAGGATCCACGGTTCATCTTCATCTTATATGAACTCCTGGGCATCTTCTTTGAGATGTTTGTCGAAAACTTTCAGGAGAGAAGCTACCATAACTCCTCGATTGGATCTTGCTCGGGACTCATCTCCGTCATAACATGTAACAAGCGAGTAATGGGAATAGAAAGGTTTAGGCTTTTCTTGAGTCTTACATTTATACTCCCCTTTCTTCCTTCATTTAGAAGTCTCTCTATTGGATGCCCTATCAAAAGATCAAACTCCCAAATATCGAAAACATAAAAACTAAGATACACCTTGGTTTCATCTACTTTGATAGGGATGAAGTGAAAGATTCCTTCACTTGGAAGGATTTGCCCTGAGAGACTATTTAAGAGTTTGGTTGTTGGAGGTAGAGGGAGAATCTAAACGAATTACTTCTAGAGAAAGCTTGGATCTCCCAACCACTCATTGCTTACGATCGTTATCAACTCCTTCACAGTCTTTTTAAGGAACTTCTTTTTGGTAGGGTCAGGAAGATGTTGGTTAGGTGTTGATGGTGCCGAAGATTTCCTTATTGCATAATAATTCGAGGTGTTTCCAAAATCAAAGAAAAGATCTTCATCGAATTCAAACATATTTTCCAAATGCGGAATTTCTTCCTCCTTCGGTGGTTCAGGAACTTGGAGGATAGCTGAGGCTTCAAGTGAAGTGGTTGAAGGCTCAGGCTCAACTATCGCAAGTTCTATCTTAGGAGTTTTCTCAACTACATCTTCTGGGTTGTCGTCATGAACGTTGGTGTAGGGGGTGTTTTCTAGGATTTTTCTCCCTTCACTAGCAAAGCAATGTAAGAAGGCACCTCTAGAAGCTGTATCAAGAAACTGTGCGGTCTCCCCACTAAGACCCATGTAAAAGTGTTGTAAAAGCATAGGGTCTTGAATGGCAAGGTCAGGGCCTGAATTGACTAGGTCATTAAAACGTGCCCATGCTGCACCAAGAGATTCTTTTTCTTTCTATTTGAAAGATATAACCTCTCTTTGATGGCTAACCACTCTAGAGATGGAAAAGAAAGATAAGCAAAAGCTAGAGTATAAAGCTTCCCAATCTCCTTGTGCACTCCCTATGGTTCGGGTATACCGATGTTTAGCTGTTCCCATTAAAGAGAACGGAAATGGCTTCCACTTTAAGGTTTCATGTGACATGCCTACGATATGCAATCATGCACGAGTTTGCTCAAACTCTCATAGGTAAGTATATGGGTTTTTTATTTCCTTCTCCTGAGAACGATTGTTCCTAGACAACTCGGACGCAACTCATAGCTAGGTGTAAGGATAGGTTTCGAAGATTTCGGTGGCTCTAGTGTGCACCCGTAGGAGCAGTGAATTGATTGATAGGCATGATGTTGTCCATGCTAAAAAATAAAATAAAAGATACAAGGACAAACCTGGTTTGATAAAATCACAGCAACCGTTTCCCCAGCAATGGCACCAAAAAACTTGTTGACACCTATGGTGGCACACAGAGATAAAATTTGCAAGTGCACGAGAATTGAAGTAGTTTTCACCCAAAGTATTATCGAGTATTGTATCCATGGGGAAACATGTGTGTGTTGTGTAACAATTAGTTTGTCTAGGGATAGCAATCAAGGTATAAGTATGAGTAGAGAGGATTCCTATGGTTATGACCCTATGCAAAGCAAGGCTTATGATTCTAGTGTTCACTTTGAGATGCCGCTTAGATGGTAAAGCACCGCTAATAGATAACTCTGACGACATGACTATGGTCCTACTGATTTAAGAACCTGCTCAATTCGAAGTGGACTACAAAGGATAGATGGGGTTGTCATCTCCCACTACTACCATATAACCAAGGAGCAGGGAGCAAACTCAGGTAACCAATAACCCATGCACCACGCTTATGCTGTCGATTACTACTCTAATCCAGAGATCTGTCATGAAACTGTCTAAATTATAAGAGCATAAGTCCAAAAACAATCACCGATGCGATCGAATTCTCAAACTTGAGCCCATATAACTCCGGTAGTCCATGAAATCACGAGGGATTTCAAACCAAACCGGGAACAACTAAGATCGTAGTGATTCAACATAACACAACACTTGTTACAACAGTTCATAAGTAGTTCTCATACCTCAGAGTATGAACAAGTTATTACAAAACAACTTAGGAATTAGCGGAAGCAACATAGTTTTGAAACCATATTCAATTAAGTATGGCCAGTATGTAGTCACATCCTGCAAAAGCATATTAGGAGAGAATACTATAGAGACCATGCCCAATGGTCTAGCCTTCACACCCCATGACGAAGATAGTACTTCAGGTAACCAGTAAGAATCTGCTACCTGCAACAAGGTGGGAATAAACCCTGAGTACGGGAATGTACTCAGCTAGACTTACCCATCAAAAACCAGAAATAAAGTGACACCAAGGAGCATGCAAGGCTTATATATAAGTGGGGCTAGCTTGACATATTTGCATAAAAGCTTAAGTACAGATAAGTAATCATTATTGCTTTAAGCATCAAGTTAATCATTATTAACCTACCATCTAGATTAGCAACTGTACTATAGCAATCACTTGATTCAGCTAAGGAAACAATAGTAACCATATCAGGTTTATAAGTCCATCATTATATCATCATAACCTTCAAAACCATCAGTAGCTTTAGTGAAATCTACGTTGCCTCTGCTCTATCAAGTTTCTCACTATCCGGGAGAGACGACGATTCGAATCGATTCCAACTCAGCTGAGGGGGTATTCCTAACACCAACTGTGTAACAGAACCGACCAAATTATAAGAGCACAAGTACGAAAACAAGCACCGAAGCGCTCAAATTTTCAAACTTGAGCCCATATAATCCCGGTAGTCAATCGAAATCACGAAGGATTTCAAACCAAACTGCTTACAACCAGGATCGCATCATTCAACATACACATCATACGATACATTTCACAAGTAGTTCAGAAATAAGTTAACACCACGGAGTAGCAATTATTACAAACTGAGTTTGAAAGTAGCGGAAGTCTGACACACACTGAAAATACTTAAATACTGCCAGTTTGGTTAGATCAACATCCCACAAAAGAACGAGGTAAGTACATAAAGATGATCCTGCCCATGTGATCTAGTCCTCATCCCCAGCGGGGTGAAGGCAAGTCTTGCAGAAGCCTTGGTAAAGCATATCATCTGCAACAGGAGGGAATAAACCCTGAGTACTGGAATGTACTCAGCTAGACTTACCCGTCATAAACCAGAAATAAAGTAGACACCAAGGATTATGCAAGGCTTACACAAGAGGCTAGCTGACACCACATTTTGCATAAAGGCATAAGTAGCTGAAACTTTTATAACTTGTACTAGCAGTTATTTTTAGCATTTACCTGTCATCTATCTTAGCACCTGTACTAAACATGCACTTGATTATCATCAAACAATTATTCATATTATTCCATAGCAGGTATAAATTGTGGCAACATTGTATCATTCACTTAACCATCTGTTCAATTAATGAGATCTACGTTGCCGCTGCTCAAGTCAAGTGCTCACTAACCGGGAGCGACGGCGATTCGAATCGAATTCCTATCCAGCTGGAGGGGTATTTCTAACACTCGCCGAGACGCGCCTGGCGAGGGCTGCTCAGGTCATCTTTCGTACAGTTCAGGAATCGCGGGTCCGAATGATGTCGCAACCCCAAGGGCGACACTCTGCCAGGTGCTAGGGACTCTAACCCCCCCTTGGTCTCACGCCAATGTCCCCAAGCACATCCTTTCTCTCCTCCAAGAAGCAACCTACCATTCGATTCCCGGCCTGAACCATACTACTTGACTTCGCGGTCGGAACGACTTATCCGGCCAACTAAGTGTTAGACTGCGTTCAACATGACTCAAGGACGTACAGCGAATCGGTCCTTAAACGACTCAGACGGGCATGGCTCCACACCCAAGACGTGAAGTGTCTTGCAGCTGTACCATCGAACTCCCGCCCGGTCTCAATTTCATTTTAAAGCATGGTTCCATCACGATAGCCATAAGCCACTCGCGACCCAGTCCTATCTCTCGCGGATGACCGGAAATCACCCGACTTCTACCGTTCTAAGCAGGGCTAAGCATTGACACGTGCCTACACCTAATATAGGATTAGGGCATAGTATCTGGACAAGGACAGGTGTAATGCAACAGTTGTTTTCATACAACTCCTACTACATAATGCAGTAAACAAATAAAAGTACTCAAGATATCTTTTATCAAATAATGGGTTCAGCATGCACCGGGGCTTGCCTTTCAGGAAGGTGGAAGGCCGGTGATCTGGGCACTCCGGGAGGTCTTCAACGGCGTCTCCTTCGCCGCTGGGCTCTGTCTGCTCCTCTGGTTGGCTCAGTACTTCCTCGGGGATCGTCTGCTCGAACTCGAGGAGAGTTACCCCCTCCGGTACACCTATTGCATGAGTGCATAATAAATCTCATGAATGCATAAAGAAAGATGCAATATGCTCGGGATGAAATGCGTTACAACAATTTAGCGCTCTATTCAAATCACTTCAAAAGAGTAGGTGCAAATTTCCTCTCCGGTAGAGGAGTACTCACCTAATCTACTTAGCCTAAGATAAAGTTGCTCATCTTCAGTTAAAGCCCTAACACCTAACAATTACAAAAGTAACTTGTCTTAGGATATCACACCATATCAACAAGGCATCACAATAGAGCATACTGGACAGCAGCTACTTGTTTTTATCATAACTAAAGATTTACAATTCCAAAAGATATGATCTAGGACAATCTGGAAAGCCTAAGAAATACTCTACAATTCATTTTCAGACCTCAACCCCAAACTCCTAAGTTTTCCACATCAAACTTCACAAGTTCCAGAATCTGTCCTCTCAAAACAGAGAGCAGCAGATTCTGAACTGCCACTTAAAACAACAGTAACTCTCAAACTACTAAGCCAAATGTTCCCAAATTTTGACACAAGCTAGTTCATCAAGTTTACTGTGACTTTGGTATTTACAAGTTTCCCAATAACAAGTTTTATCAAAGGTCAAATTTAGAAATACTCCCAGCTGTCCAGAAAACCTAAAATTACAAAGGTTGAATATTTGTTGATATGCCCAAAGTCTCCTAAAACCAAACTAATGTTACTAACAGTTCATATTAGGTATAAAAACACCAGAAAGTAAGGTGGGACCAACTAGAATATTTATTTAGCCCCATTTCTTAATTTACTTAATTATTTAGGTAGAATTTTAAACATATAGGTAAACTGCTCCTAAAATTCTGCAAAAATTACAGGGGACTCTCTGACCTCTAAATAGACCACAGTAAAAATTTGAACAAGTTTTATTCACAGAAACTCCCTATACAAAATTCACAAGCCCAAAAGGCTGATTTTTGCATAAATCATAAATCACATTGAAAAGTATCAAACAACAGATTTCATATTTTTCTTAGACACTCTAGGGTACCAAGACATTCTCCAAAAATTTACAATAACATTGCACATGTAGAAAAATTATAAAAATTACTTCAATTATTTCCTAGAATAAAATGATAGCCTTATAACTTGAAAATTACTTAAGGACTGATGCCCAAATTTTTACCATGGCTAGGACTAGCATAGAGTAACCTACCCACCAAATTTCATAATTTATGGAACTCTACAGCTCAAGCTATAAATTAAACAAATTTGCATGCATTCCAAAACACATTTAAAGGATCTAATAAAATCTTACAGAATTTAAACCTCTCAAGCCAGATCTATATTTTTCTAAAATACTACACATCTAGTAGATTCTAACAAAATTTATTTCATGATTTTTGGATCCCTAAAACCCTAGATTCCTATTTTTCCAAGTATTACAAAAATCAGTATCAAAATAATAAAAATCTATTTTTATTTCGGACAACTGGGCCGGCCCGGGAATGAATCCGGCCCACACGCGCGCGCTCGGCCCGCTCGGCTCTCCCGCCCGCGCGTGGCACTGACACGCGGGCCCCCGCGGTCAGCGACCGGGAGCAGGGGAGCCGACGCCCGGCGAGCTCCGGTGAGCTCGCGCTCGCCGGAGAAGAGCTCGCGCGGCCAACCGGGCACGGCCTCGTGATCTCCGTCACCCGGCGCATCGATTGGCACCCGTAGGATGGATGGGGATGGGGAGGAGAGGGCCTGCCGCCGTGCGTGGCGGCCGGTGACCTCCGGTGGCGGCGCACCGTCGCCGGTGAAGACGGATGGGGCGGTTTGAGCTCGGTACGAGCTTCACCGAGGCGTGGGGGTTCCATTTTGCTGGTAAGGGGGGATGGAGAAGGACCCGAGACACCCGGCCACGGTGAGGTCCCATGGCGGGCTCCGGCGACCCCTCGGAGGCGGAGAAGAAGACAATGCGGCTCACCTAGGGTTCAATCGCTGGCTTCAGTGGGTCAAGGGGGTGGAGGGTGGTGAGGCGGAGGTGATGGCGAGCGCAAACGGCCGGTGGTGTGGCGTGGCTCGCGCTCGGGCTCGTCGGAGAAGAAGGGGATGGCGGCTCGGTTCTTTGCGTTTTGAAAACGAGAAGGAAGGAGGAGAAGGAAATGAATGGGGGAGGTTGGGGCGGCAGCAGAGGCGCTCTTCATGCGCTTGGCAGCTGGCCGGAGCGACAGGTCGCGCGCGGCGCGTGGAGGACACGCGGCGGCGTTCTTCTGCCGAGGCGCCACGACACGCCGTGTCGTTCGACTGAACTTTTGAAATCGCGATGTCAGTTAAACCGGGCCTGACAGCGGGACTTTGGTGACCTATAACTCCCAATCTAGACCGATTTAGTACAAGCCGTAATTAGCAAAGTTGTAGAGGTACATATCGTCTACAAATTTGTCCACTGGAGCTCGAGCTGAATCGGTCTGTAAATGAAACTATATGGTCTCAAAGTAGTGCTCGGTGAAACTGAAACCGGGTTTCAGTTACTGAAACCGACTGACAGCTCAAGTTCATGGCAAGATAGCTCTTGAACCATTGAGAACCAGGCTTGGGTGCTATTGACAAAGTTGTAGGGCTACATGTGATCTACAAATTTGTCAATATGAGTGAAGGCTAGTTTGGCTTGGTTTGCAAACTACAAGCTTCTAAAGTAGGCATCAGTGAAACTGTAAGGTTCAATCCCAGACTTAGAAAAATTCTAAGTCCTGGAATTACACTACTAGCTGACTTGTGGGCCACTTTTGAGCATGTTGTGGTCATTTTCATGAGATGGTCATATTGAGACTTTTGTTCCCCATGAATTTCTCTACAACTTTGCTTAAGGGTGCTCTTCCATGCAAGGTCTCTAAATTGGACTTTCTAATTGGTCAAACTAGAACCTTCTATGGTCAAATGGAAGTCAAACTTGTCATGGAGGGCAATTTTGTAATTTTGGTCAACATGAACCTTGATCCAAATGTTACTCTAAGTATAGTTAAAGTGTTGTAGGTCATGATTGATGACTTTACCTTTTTGTTACACCAACTAACAAATACTTTATGAAATCAATCAAGCAAGCCCTAAACAAACACATGAATTGCATTACATGAAATACTAAACATGAATTATGCATGTCATGCTTATGCAAATGCAATGCAATTAAGGACTAAACACTTGAGGTGTTACAGCCCTCCCCCCTTATAAAAATCTCGTCCCGAGATTTGGAAAGCGTACCATTTTTCATAGAATTCTTTATAACCATCCCGCAAATAATCTTCCCGTTCCCACGTAGCATCACTCTCACTACCCTGATTGCTCCACATCACCTTGTACCACTTAACCACTTTACTTCTAGTTACTCGTTCCTGAGTATCGATCACTCGGACTGGTTTTTCTTCATAGGTTAAGTCGGATTCCAGCCTGATATCTCCTAACGGAACTTGTTCCTCGGGAACTCGAAGACACTTTTTAAGCTGAGATACATGGAAAACATTGAATATGGCCCTCATCTCAGGAGGCAACTGGATTTTGTACGCAACAGCTCCACTCTTGCCTATGATCTGGAAAGGACCCACGTATCTTGGTGCAAGCTTTCGCTTAACGCCAAAACGTTGGACACTCTTCATTGGAGAAACTTTCAAATAAACGAAGTCTCCAACTTCAAATTCGAGTGGTTTTCTGCGACGATCAGCATAGCTTTTCTGTCTAGCTTGGGCCGCAGCCATATGTTTCTGAATAGTACGGACTTGTTCCTCGGCTTCCTGGACAAAATCAATGCCATAATACCTTCTTTCCCCAGCTTCTACCCAGTTTAGTGGGGTTCGGCACTTACGACCGTACAAAGCTTCGAATGGAGCCATCTTAATACTCTCTTGATAACTGTTATTGTACGAGAATTCAGCTAAAGGTAGCCATTTTTCCCAAGAACCCTTGGATGAAATGACGCATGCCCGCAACAGATCTTCCAAGATTTGGTTAACTCGTTCCGTCTGACCAGATGTCTGGGGGTGATAAGCAGAGCTTCTCACTAACTTGGTTCCCAGAAGGTGATGCAAATGCTCCCAAAAGCGAGCAGTGAACTGGGGACCCCGATCAGAAACGATTGTACGAGGTATCCCATGAAGCCGGACTATCTGATTGAAGTACAACTCAGCATAGTCAGTAGGACGATAGTCCACTCTCACGGGGATGAAATGAGCGGATTTGGTCAAACGGTCAACAATTACCCAGATAGAGTTATGATTTTTGACTGTGGGAGGAAGTCCGACAATGAAATCCATACTTATTTCTTCCCATTTCCAGCCTGGAATGGAAAGTGGCTGAAGCAACCCAGCTTTCATATGCACAGCTTTCACTCTGCAACAGGTGTCACATCTAGCAACATATGCAGCTATCTCTTTCCGCATCTTGGTCCACCAATAAAGTGGTTTCAAATCATAATACATCTTATTACTACCAGGATGGATGGACAACTTGGAAGAATGTGCCTCGGACAGGATCTGATCTCTAAGCTCTCGATCCTTTGGTACCACTAATCTATCCTTGAACCACAGCACACCTTCGTCATCTAACCTGAAATGCTTAGTTTCTTCCTCTTTCATCTTCCGTTTTATGTGAAATATACCCGGATCGGTCTTTTGGAGCTCGATGATTTTATTTCTGAGGGTACCACTGACAGTGATGTTGTACAAGACTGCCGGATGTAACAGGCGGGATCGGTGAAAATCAGTTTCAACTAAGGAATGGCAATGAGATTTACGGCTCAAAGCGTCCGCAACCACGTTTGCCTTGCCTGGGTGATAGTGCACTTGGAGATTATAATCTTTAATCAACTCAAGCCATCTTCTCTGACGCATATTTAGCTCGGGTTGGGTGAAGATGTATTTGAGGCTTTTGTGGTCTGTATAGATATTGCAGACATTGCCCAGCAGATAATGCCGCCACACCTTCAAGGCATGAACAACTGCGGCCAGTTCTAAGTCATGCGTTGGATAATTCACCTCATGTTTCCGAAGTTGCCGGGAAGTATATGCAATTACTCGGCCTTCCTGCATCAGAACACCTCCCAAACCTATGCCTGAGGCATCACAGTAAACATCAAAAGGTTTCTCGATATCCGGTTGTGCCAAAACCGGAGCCGAGGTTAGGAGGGTTCGCAGTTGGTGAAAAGCCGCATCACACTCAGGAGTCCAGACAAACCTGGTGTCTTTTTGCAGCAACCGAGTCATGGGTTTGGCTATTTTTGAGAAATCCGGGATGAAGCGACGATAATAGCCAGCCAACCCAAGAAAACTCCGGACCTCATGAACCGAAGTAGGAGCCTTCCAATTCAATACTTCTTCTACCTTGGTGGGATCCACCATAATACCTCCATCGGACAATACATGCCCAAGAAAAGGTACTTCCCGAAGCCAGAATTCGCATTTACTGAATTTCGCGTACAGTTTATGCTCACGCAATCTGCTGAGGACAATACGCAAGTGTTCCGCGTGGTCTTCCTCATTTTCAGAATACACTAAGATGTCATCAATGAACACCACCACAAACTTGTCCAATTCGGGCATAAACACCGAATTCATCAAGCACATGAAGTGCGCTGGGGCATTTGTCAGACCGAAGGACATGACAAGATACTCATAAAGGCCGTATCTCGTTGAGAAGGCTGTTTTTGGAACATCTTCAGGACGGATTTTAATCTGATGATACCCAGACCTTAGATCAATCTTGGAAAAGACTTTGGCTTTGGACAATTGATCGAACAAGATGTCGATACGCGGCAGAGGATACTTATTTTTGACAGTGACTGCATTCAGAGGTCTATAGTCCACGCACATCCGCAAGGTTTGATCCTTCTTCTTTACAAAGATAGCAGGGCAACCCCACGGAGATGAGCTAGGACGGATCAACCCCTTCTTCAGAAGTTCATTCAATTGTACCTTAAGCTCAGCTAACTCATTTGGAGGCATTCTATAGGGTCTCCTAGAGATGGGTGCGGTACCAGGCAGCAACTCGATTTTAAATTCCACATCCCGATCCGGAGGAAGTCCCGGCAAATCATCGGGAAAAACATCCGGAAACTCATTTACTACGGGAATTTCAGCCAACGCCTTTGCTTGCACAGCATGAATTTTTCCCGACAATTCAACTTTTCTGGGAAGTTGAACTAGAAAACCCTTTTGATCGGTAGGATCTCTGAGCATAACTACCCGAGCAGATGTGTCAATGAGTACCCCATTCTGACTCATCCAATTCATTCCCAAGATAACATCTATGTCTAACCCCGGTAACACCAATAGAGCAAGCGAATAACTTCGCCCTTCTATCTCAAACTTAAGGTTCCCCACTACTTTGTTTGTGGAAATATTCCCACTTGCAGCACTAATACAATAGCCCACACCTTCAACAGTATGCAACTTGTGTGCAAATTTGGATGCAAACTTAGGACTGATAAAGGAATGCGAAGCACCTGAATCAAAAAGTACCACTGCGGGGTGTTGGTCAACTAGGAACTTACCAGCCGTGACTACCTCACCAGATGGAATTTCTTCTATGCTGTTATAGTGAGCATGTCCCTGACGACCACCTTGATTGACATTTTTCTTAGGGTACGGA
>CM039609.1:22105044-22138842 GCA_022457205.1 Saccharum spontaneum
ACTATCTAGATTAGCAACTGTACTATAGCAATCACTTGATTCAGCTAAGGAAACAATAGTAACCATATCGGGTTTATAAGTCCATCATTATATCATCATCATCTTCAAAACCATCAGTAGCTTTAGTGAAATCTACGTTGCCTCTGCTCTATCAAGTTTCTCACTATCCGGGAGAGACGACGATTCGAATCGATTCCAACTCAGCTGAGGGGGTATTCCTAACACCAACTGGGCATGCTTTGCAAGAGTCATCAACAGTCACCTTTGGTACAACTCAGGATGGGCCTAAACAGTGCTGCATTTTTAGGGATACCAGTGGTCAGGATGATCAGGACTTTTAACTCACCTGCCCTAACTCCACTGACTCTCCTCCGAGGTGACTTACACTTTTTGACTTTGTAGCCTGAGCTGAGCTACTCGGCTTCGCGGTCAGCAACCTCAGGCCGGCTAGCTAAGTATTAGGCTGCGTTCAAAATGATAAAGGAAGTACAGCGGATCAGTCCTTAACCGACACAGATGGGGATAGTTCCACACCTAAGACCTCCATGCCTTGTTGCTTCACTATCGACATCCCGCCTAGTCTAATTTCATTATTAACATGTGGTTCTTTTCCACGTTAGCAAATATAGCCAACCATGACCAAAACTTCCTATCTTGTAGGTGACAGGAGATCACCTGACATTACCATTCTAATTAAGCAGGGCTAAGCATATAGTGATCCTGTCTACATAGGATTTAGGGATTCATATATCTGGACAAGGAATGATATAATGTAGCAAGGGTTTACAACCAACTCCTACCACTTAATGCAACAATACATATAACATATATATAATTAATTGCTTTGAAAGTAGGAGGATTATAATGCTCTAGGGCTTGCCTTAAACAACAAGGATGGCTCGAGGTTCAGTGCTCAACCATGGTCCCTTCGCCGCCTCCGGTTCCGTCGGACTGGGCCTCTTGCCACCAAACTAGTTCGAACTCCACCAGGTACGTCTTGTGGAACTTCACCTTTGTCACGTTACTCAGTGCACCTATTGCATGCATATGCATAGGATCAACTTCATGTATGCACCAAAGGTGAGATGACATGACGAATTTCGTTGACTGAGTAAGTGCAAGGCCCTATTCAATTCACTTCAAAGTATCATGATCAGGTTCACACACTTAATCACACTTAGCAATTCAAGACCTACACAGGAATTATAGCACTACATGCAAGTGATAACATAAAACATCACAAACATTGCAAGATTTCAACACTCATTGCATACATGCAACAGCAACAAGATTTACATGAAACTGGAGCTACAGAACTCCAATGGCCTTACCATAAGACAATCTAGAACGCTTATAAAATTGTCTACAAACCATCTTCAGATGTCAAAGCATGAATCTTAGCTTAAGTAGGGTAAACAAACAGATTTCTCAAATCTGGTTCAGAATTCTAGAAAAATAACAATTTTTGAACCCTTACTTAAAATAGGTGTAACTCCTAAACTACTTAGCCAATGGCTACCATATTTTCACAGCAACTTAACCAAGTAATTCACTACAACCTTCATGTATACCACATCTTATGAAAACATCATTACCCATACTCAAATCCACAAGCTTTGACTTGCTGTCCTGAAACATGCATTATAGCAACTACCAAATTATGTGTTCAACCTAAACAAAATAGGAAACCCTACTTAGGAACATCAAACACAGCTGATAAATTTACCATACTCACATCATATCCCCATACCAGCACTGACCAAATTTCACATTTATATAATGCACCAACAAATCACAAAAATTAGTACAAGATATCTCTAATTTAATACAAGCTCAAAAGGAATAAATCATAAACTTATTTTTTTCACTACAGAACCTGCACCATTTCATATTTTTAATAAAAACTAGACATTTCGCAGAGCACGGTGCAAGTTGAACCATCTCAAATGGATATTTCTAGCACTAGTTATGATTTTACAAAGTTCAGCACAACATTTCATTTTTCAGGAAAAAAGAATAAAACGAAAATGCTAAACAGGCCTTAACTACTACCGGGCCTTCCTGCTGTTTCTCGATCCGGCCTAGCTAAAACAAGCAGGGGGGAGCCCGCGCTGATAGGCTGGCCCCGCCTACCATAGACACAGAGGCAGGGGAGAGGAAGTCGATGGCGGAAACTCGCCGCCAGTGAGTCGGCCGGCGGATTCAAGCACACTAGCGTGCTCCACTCATCAACGCGATTTGATTGAAGTACCCAAGGGCGGCTAGGGTTAGCCCGAGGTGGCCACTGCTAGCAATGGCAGGCAGCGGCGCTCGGTGGTGGCACACCGGTGAGCACCGGGCATGGCAGCGTAGGTGAAGAGCATTAGCGAGCTCCACGTGATGAGACAGATCGGTCTAGGTCAAACATCAAGCGGCAGGGTGGCTGATACGGCCTAGCCCCATGCGAGGCGCTATGGGTACTACGGCGAGGCCACGAATGTAGCGACCTTCACCGCCGATGAGGCCACCATCCGTGGTAACCTCATGCATGCGAGCAACACTACTCCTAAGCTTTCACGAACACAACCGCACGAGAGTAGAGAGGCAGGGGGTTAGACGGTGGCGAGCTTGATCTACGCGCCGGTCATGGCAGAGCACACACCATGACACGCTTGTTTCAACCAATCCATTGCGAGAGTGGCGGTAGCATCTAAGGGCGTTCATCTAGGACTCAATGGGACCTCGGAACACTACCAGAGATGAAGAGTGGAGCTCGAGCTTGCTCTGACCACAGTGGGCTTCGAGCTCGGTGATGCTTCGGTCAAAACCATGACGGCGGAATCGCGACTTCGGCAAGCGCACGGCTCAAGCGACGAAGATAGGTGGTGCAGATGCTAGAGTAGGTGACGACAAAGGTTTTGGCGTGAGCGCTTTGGCCAGAGGCGTGGCGGCGCGAGCGCGAGACACAGCAAGGCGAGCGGCGGCATAGCTAGTGGCGCAGAGCGAGGTGAGGAGAGGTGGAGTGCGAATGAGGGTGAGCTGAGGATCTCTAGGCGGCGTGGTGACCTCATGCGTGCGTCTTGGACGCAGCTTCGATGAGTGTTGGGCACGTGGCACCGGGTTTCTGAGGATGATTGGCCATGGCCAAAGTTCAAGTTTGAAAACTAAAACTCTGAATGGGTTCGTTTCAGTTACGAACAATGACTGATAGGTGAACTTGAGGACCTGTTAACTCTTAAACCAAGCTGAGTTAGAGGGAGCCATAGAAGGATCTTAACTAGAGCTACAAGAGTTCTTCCTACAACTCTAATAGCACTTGCTCTAATTCGACATGGTTCACGAGATACAAAGCTCGAAAGGAGGGTACATGCGAACTATGCAGTCAAGTAATGACTAACAACCGATGTTGAGTAGCTCCCAACTTTGAAACTAGCTTGAATTAGAGGATGACACAAGGAGTTAGATAGATCTAGGTGAGGTCTTGTTATGAGTCTATAAGAGCTTAAGCTAGAACAGCAAGGTTAGCAAGCTACATGCCCCAAAAGGAAGCTACCTAGAAACTGTATGCAGCCAGGACTTAGCCAAATTGGCTAAGTGCTGAAACAGCACCCAAACCTGCCCTGTGGGCCATGTTTGGACATGATCCAAGCATTTTCATGAGATGGATAGTGAACAACATTTGTTCTTCATGAAATTTAACACAAACTTGGTTGAGGTGGCACCTACATGCAAAGTCTCTAGGTGAGACTTTTTGTTAGGTAAAACAATGAAGGTCCTAAAGGTCCACTAGGTCAAACCTGAGTCAAGAAGGAATTTAGTCATGACATGAACACAAACTCTCGGTCATTTTGGATCACTAACATGTTACAAACATTATCAAGGACTTAAACACACCCTAGCATCATATGTACATGAAAGTTACATAAGGGTGCAATGAAACACTATTTTTATAACTAATGAAACATCACTAACATAATTATCGAAACATGGTGTTGCATATGTTTCATGAGCATGTTTCACATGTTTTCAAGCATAACAAACCTAACACATGTACTAGCATGGTCCACACACATGATCTTGTCACTAGCACACATAGCATACATATGTTGTAATTGTTGCAAGGTCATGTTTCAAGCAAAGATGCACATGAAATGATGATGCTTATGGTAATGACATGCTATGATCATGCTCACATGATGCACAAATGCAAGGCAAACACCTAAGGTGTTACAAGATCTAGCAAGGATTAAAGCACTCAAAGAACTAAGAACCCATGAACAAGAGAACACAATACTTACTTTAAATAGAAATCAATTACCAGAAGTATCTCAGATGTAGACTTGGAGAAGCCTAGATCCACCAAAGTACAAACCATAGAGGTAGCCCTGACAGGTTGGCACTTCCTCCAAACTCTTTCCTCACTCTCTGTCTCACTATATCTATTTACAAGACTAGATCTTATAGAGGACTAATCTTCTCTTAAGAGCTGGCTCTGATCCTGATGAGGAGGATATGAATTAGGATTTTAGGATGTCTTTAGGGAGGGGGTAATGGCTGCTATATATAGGGGAACCATCAATTCTGAGCCCTCGGATCAAACCGACTTGAAACAATAGCGTAGATTTGATCTTTAAGGCTGTGGGAAACTGACGTACGAAGGAGGGGTTGACTGGTGGGGCCCAAAGGCCAGCCAGCCTGTAGGTGGGGCTAGTTGGCTCCCCTATTAGCCTCTTGGCTCGATCTTTCGTGGAGAGTCTTCTGGTGACTTCTAGAGTCTTCTGGTGTTGTTTTTGTCATGGATAAACACGATTAAATCTGACAATTGGGTCCACCTTGCCGGTTTTCTAGATAAACCCTGCTAAAAACACAGATTCACCAAAACTCATGAAATTTATTAGTTTAAACCCTAGACCTATGTTTGGTGATGGAATTAAGTATATATGCAGGTTATATTGATAGTTTATGATTGATGTAAACAACCGTCAACAATCGACTTTTATCTTAATGCGATATGACAGGATGCTTGAGAAGGAGCGAGTTATGAAAGAGTTCTTTGCTACTTTCATTACCTCTGTCCTTGCAAAACATCGAAGACTTCAGTGATGACTTTGCGGGGCTCGTGGGGAGCCGTCCTTGAGCCCGATCGAAATTAAGGAGGTGCCGGCGGAGGAGCTTCTACTAGACATTGAGAACCGACGTTATAATTTTTACTATCGCCCTAATGCTAGCGATAGGTAGACCAATGTGTAAAGTTGTCTAGAGGCCACGGGGCATGTATTCGACGTTTATTTCTATCGTAAGAAGGCATCGTAGGTGCTTATGTGTTTGTGAAGCTATAGTTTGTTGTGCATCGGCCTTTCGATGTTATCCTGTGGGACTTCATTCTTTTTGGGGGAATTTATTATTTTTATTACAATGCCTTATACAATGGTTATGGCATAGGGAGCTAGCGAATGGGTGTATTGGCAGACATGCAGGGCCTCGTTACTCTTTTCGCTTCTTGGCTCGCAACATCTCACACATTTTAGCAGTCCCTTTGTATAGGCAAAAAGTCATTACTGAGGAGTCTTGAGAAACAGGCAACCGTGCCTTGCCCTTCTGCTAGGCTATGGGCGGCTATGCCCAAGTTGTGATGACTTTGCACTTATTGACTCGCTGCAGCTACCTAGTTGAGAATTGTTGGGGCCGTGAAGCTATGAATAGTGCTTTCGGCTGGCTGGGGGATGTTACATTTTTTCTTGCGGTATCCCCCAACCTGCTCTTTTCGCTGTTGGTCACCCCTAGTTTGCTTAGTGACACAAGGGCTTGGCGCGTGGCCATAGTCATGTGCTTCTTCCTCTCGCACTGCCTGTGCTCTCCTTCTTACGTAGTCTCTTGCGGTAGCTGTTGGCGGTCTTTATCGATCAAATCTGACCGCCAATTAAGTGAAAAAGGGGAGAAATTAGCAAACTTAGTTACATATGCACTTACTATTAACCAAGTTCCACATGTATTTTGAGATTATTATTTTGCAGGTTACAAATACAAATACATGGAGGATTTCACCAAAGGCACTTTTGAAACACCGATTTGCGCAGAAGAATAAGGGAGACTCCCACCAAAACATTTCAAATAGGATGAAACACCATAGAGTAGTGGTCCATGTCCAACCTAGAGCCCACCACACGAAGATAGTGGCGAGGTGGCTCAGTCAGGGACCTGCCGCTCCCCTGCCAGTGCCTCTCGGCCACTCCTTCTGGCGGTGGCATGGACACCTGCTAAGGCAGTGCATCACGTGTCTCCATGCCAAAGATAGCTAGAAGCACCACCATAGCTCGTGTATAAATAGAGGGGCACACCCTTCCTCTCAACACACACTCATCTTGAGCATTCCCTCACACACCTCACTCTCTAGTTGTAGCTTTCACTTTCTTAGTTGTTTAGAGCAAGGCAAAGGTACTCTCTAGTTGAAGCGCTACTTGGAAGAAGTGACTCTTCGGTATGAATAGAATTATGAGTTCTTCCAAAGCTATGCTCTCATATTACGTTTATAGTCATACGTATGAATTAGAGTATGGTTTTTTGTGTTATGATCATGATATATGAACTTGTGCAGAGTTTGTGTCATAAGAGTAGCACATTTAACTTTAAGCTTAACCAATCATATAACTTGTATAACTGGAATTAGAGTAAAGTTGAGGTGGTGGTTCATCGTGCTGTCAGGTGTGCCCAAGTTATTTACCTGTCGATCCATAGGGTCTAGGATCTGGGGGAATTTGGGTAGTTTCTGTATACGCAAGTGTGGTGCTTGGGTATCGAGGGATAGGTGATTGCATTGTCCCTTTCCATGGTAGAGGGGTAGGTGGTAGGTTGTGACAGCCCTGTCTGTCTCTTCTATTCCCCCATGTTCGACTGGGGTGTAGGAGTCTAAATTATCACATGAGGTTGCTAGCAGACCAGTACTCGGTGGCCTCCCGACCTGCTTCACACTTGTAACAGAACCGACCAAATTATAAGAGCACAAGTATAAAAACAAGCGCCGAAATGCTCAAATTTTCGAACTTGAGCCCATATAACTCCGGTAGTCAATCGAAACCACGAAGGATTTCAAACCAACTCACTTACAACCAAGATCGCATCATTCAACACAACACATCACATGTTACATTTCACAAGTAGTTCCGAAATCCACTTACACACACAGAGTCACAAATTATTACAAACCAAGTTCATAAAGTAGTGGAAGCAAAACACACGCACATTATTCAAATACTACTGCCAGTCTAACTGATCAACATTCCGCAAAAGCATTACGGAAAGTACATATCAGATGATCATGCCCGAGTGATCTAGTCTTCGTCACCCGCAGGGTGGAGACAGTTCTTGCAGAAGCCTTGGTAAAGCATATCATCTGCAACAGGAGGGAATAAACCCTAAGTACTGGAATGTACTCAGCTAGACTTACCCGCCAAAAACCAGAAATAAAATGACACCAAGGATTATGCAAGGCTTTCATAAGTGGACTAGCTGACATCACATTTTTGCAGAAAGGCATAAGTAATTGAAACTCTTTTAACCTGTACTAGCAGTTATTTTTAGCATTTACCCGTCATCTATCTTAGCACCTGTACTAAATCATTCACTTGATTATAATCAAACAAATAATATTATTATATCCATAGCAGGTATAATTTGCGGCAACATTGTATCATTCACTTAACTATCTGTTCAATTTAATGAGATCTACGTTGCCGCTGCTCAAGTCAAGTGCTCACTAACCGGGAGCGATGGCAATTCGAATCGAATTCCTATCCAGCTGGAGGGGTATTTCTAACACTCACCGAGTCATGCCTGACGTGGGCTACTCAGGTCACCTTTGGTACAGTTCAGGAGCCACGGGTCCGACTAATGACGCATCCCCAAAGGCGACACTCTGCCAGGTTATAGGGACTCTAACCCCCCTTGGTCTCACGCCAATGTCCCCAAGCACATCCTTTCTCTCCTCCAAGATGCAACCTACCATTCGATTCCCGGCCTGAACTGTATTACTCGGCTTCGCGGTCAGAATGACTTATCCGGCCAACTAAGTGTTAGATTGCGTTCAACATGACTCAAGGACGTACAACGAATTGGTCCTTAAACGACTCAGACGGGCATAGCTCCGCACCCAAGACGTGAAGTGTCTTGCGGCTGCACTATCGAACTCCCGCCCAGTCTCAATTTCATTTTAAGGCATGGTTCCATCCACGATAGCCAACATAGCCACTCGTGACCCATTCTTACATCTCGCGGATGACCGAAAATCACCCGACTTCTACCGGACTAAGCAGGGCTAAGCATTGACACGTGCCTAAACCTAATTTAGGATTTAAGTATGATATCTGGACAAGGACAGGTATAATGCAGCAAGTGTTTTCACACAACTCCTACAACTTAATGCAGTAAATAAATAAAAGTACTCAAGATTAATTTATAAAACAATGGGGTCAGCATGCACCGGGGCTTGCCTTTCAGAAAAGAGGATGGCCGGTGATCAGGGCACTCGGGTAGATCCTCAGTGGTGTCTCCTTCGCTGACTGCTTCTTCGGGCTCCCCTGGCTGCTCCTGGATCTCCTCCGAGATTGCTCCCTCGAACTCGAGAAGGGTCACCCCCTCCGGAACACCTATTGCATGAGTGCATAATAAATCTCATGGATGTATAATGAAGGATGCAGTATGCTCGGGATGAAATGCACTACAACCATTCCTAGAGCGCTATTCAAATCACTTCAATAATAATAAGTGCAAATCTCTTCTCCGGTAGAGAAGTAGTTACCTAATCTACACAACCTAATGTATAGTTGTTCCTCTTCTGTTAAGGCCCTAACACCTAACAAGCACAAGAACAATTTTACTTAAGTTACCACATCCAAGCACAAAATATCAAAGCAAGACATTCTGGACAGCAGCTAAGTGTTTCTATCATAACTGGAGATTCCCAAATCCAAAATACATGATACAAGACAATCTGGAAAGCTTATAAAATGCTCTACAAATCATTTTCAGACTTCAACTCTTAATTCCTAAGTTTTCCTAGTCAAAATTCTAGAGTTCCAGAAATCTGTCCTCTCCAAACAGAGAGCAGCCATTTATGGACAGTCACTTTAAACAGCAATAACTCCTAGACTACTAAGCCAAATGCCCCCAAATTTTGACACAAGCTAGTTTATCAAGTTTACTACAACTTTTGTATTCACAAGTTTTCCAGCAAATACTTTTATTAAGGGTCAAATCCAAAAATGCTACTAGCTGTCTAGAGAACCTAGAAATGTGAAAATTAAATATTTATTTATGTGTCAAACTTCTTCTATGACCAAACCAATGACACTAATAGTTCACACATGTCATAAAAACACCAGAAAGTAAGGTGTGCCAACCTAGAACATTTATTTTCACCCCTTTCTTAATTTACTTAATTAATTAAGTGGGAAATTAAACTTATATGCAAACTACTTATAAAATTCTACAAAAATTACAGGAGACTCTCTGACCTAAAAAGAGGCCATTGTAAAAATTTGAACTAAAGTTATCCAAAGAAATTCCCTACACAAAATTCACAAGCCAAAAAGGCTGATTTTTGTATAATTAACAAATCACATTGAAAAGTATCAAACAACAGAATTCATATTTTTCTTAAACACTTTAGGGTACCAGAACACTCTCCACAAATGTATATGAACATTGCACATATAGAAAAATTACTAAAATTCATTCAATTATTTCCTAAAATAACATGATATCATCATAACTTGAAAAATACTCAAGCACTAGTACTCAAATTTTTACCAGAGCTAGTACATGCATAAAATAACGTAGCCACCAATTTTCACAATTTTTGGGACAATACAACTCCAGTTATTCATTTAACAAGTTTGTATCTATTTTAAAACACATTTCCAAACCCTAATTAATCCTTCCAGAAAATAAACATCCCATACATATTTGATATTTTTCCTAAATACTACACCTCCTTTAGAGCTAAACACAATTGGAACCATAGCATTTGGATCTACAATTTATGAGATATGAATTTTACCATATAACATGAAAATCTGTGATAAAATAGAAGAAAAACAAAAACTGAAAACCTATCTCGCTACTGGGCCGGCCTGCTACGTCGACGCAGCCCAACCGCGCGCGGCCGGCTCTGGCCGTCCCGCCCGCGCGCGTGACACTGCCAACACGGGCCCGCAGGCCAGAGAGAGAAGGGGCAGAGGAGAGGGGACGGTGGCCGGAGTTCGCCGCCGGAGGCGGTTCTGGCGAGGCCAAGTGCACCGTCCTGTTCCCCATCATGATGCGCATCTACAGGTACCATCCAAGGGTGTTATGACGGTGGCTAAGGTAGCCGGCAATGGCAATGGCGGCCTGCGGCCGCGGTATGCCGGCTCCGACGAGCTGGACGGTGGCTCGGCCCTAATGGTCGGTCCGGTGAGCACGAGTGTCTCAAGACGGACGCAAAGGACCAAGAACGGAGGATAGGGAGGCGCTAGGGCAGCACGGCCACTCTACGGGGTTGCTCCGGCGAGAAATGCCCGAGCGGGCGGTGGCAGAGATGGCAATGCCGCCTTACCTCCGCACAAACGACACAATGGCGAGGTGGAGGATGAAGAGGGGTTCAAGGCGGAGCTGTGGACGGGTTTTGGTGGTTTGCGATGCGGTGGCTAGCGCGCGCAAGCTCGCTGGAGTGGAGGCGGCAATGGTGGCACCGGTTCTCCGTTTTGGAGCCGAATGAGGGAGGGGAAGAGAATGGAGAAACTCTAGGCGTCGTGGCGGTCTTTGAACACGTTGTGGGCTGACCTGTGGGGCCACGGCCGGCGTACGGTCGCCACCGCGCGACTACGCGTCGATGACGGCCTGCGGCCGGTCGGCCACGATTGTCAACAGCGACTGCCTGAACTGAATCAAAGCCGGCGTTTGGTGACTGACAGAGCAAGTTTGACGATGATTATCTCCTAAACCAGCTCGAGTTAGCCGAAGGTGCCAACATCAAAGTTGTAGAGCTACATGAGGGCTACAATTTTGTTAATTGGCTCATGAACTAGTTCGGCTTGGTTTGGGAGTTACATGGCGTCAAAGTGAGGCACATTGAAACTGAAAGTCAGGTTTATAGACTTAGAAAATTTTCAAGTGTTGGGCAGCCCCTTAGCCGACTTGTGGGCTATTTTTGAGCATGTTCTGGTCATTTTCATAAGATGGCCATATTGGAACTTTTGTTCCTTAGGAAATTCTCTACAACTTTGCTTAAGGTTGCTCCTCCATGCAAGGTTTCTAAGCTAGACTTTTTAATTGGTCAAACCAAAGCATTCTAGGTTCCATTATGGGTCAACAGCTCATTGGAGGGCATTTTGGTAATTTTGGTCAACATGAACGTTGCTCCATTAGTTACCCTAAGTGCAATTAAGGTGTTGTAAGATATAATTAGCCACTCTACCCCTTAGTTACACAAAAACACTAGTGTCATATAATTGAAAACAAGCAAAACCCTAATCCACCCAAAATGTTGCATTGTCATGTTGCACATGTTGCAAGACTTTGTTGCACCCATTGATCCCAACAAAAGGTGCTAACCACATTGTCATATTTCAAAATATGTGACCCAATGTTGTATCTATAATTTGCACCACTCACATTTCATAAGCAATCACTTTGTGAAACAAAACACCTTGAGGCATGTTGCGTACTCATGTTGCAAGCAAAATAAGACATGGATGATATTAATGATGCTCATGCTTATGAAATGCAATGCAATTATGGAAGCTAAACACCTGAGGTGTTACAGCCCTCCCCCCTTATAAAAATCTTGTCCTGAGATTTGGAAAGCGTACCATTTTTAATCGAATTCCTTATAACCATCACGTAAATAGTCCTTCCGTTTCCACGTAGCATCACTCTCACTACCCTGATTACTCCACATTACTTTATACCACTTAACCACTTGACTTCTCGTTACTTGTTCTTGAGTGTCGATCACACGGACTGACTTTTCTTCGTAAGTTAGATCAGATTCTAGCCTGATATCTCCTAAAGGAACTCTTTCCTCAGGAACCCGAAGACACTTCTTTAACTGAGACACATGGAAAACATTGAAAATGGCGCTCATTTCAGGAGGTAACTGGACCTTATACGCAACAGCTCCACTCTTGCCTATGATCTGGAAAGGACCACGTATCTCTGTGCAAGCTTCCGCTTGACACCAAAACATTGTACACTCTTCATAGGAGAAACTTTCAGATAAACGAAGTCTCCAACTTCAAACTCGATCGGCTTTCTACGATGATCAGCATAACTTTTCTGTCTAGCTTGAGCTGCAGCCATATGTATTTTGATGGTACGGACTTGTTCCTCAGCTTCCTTGACAAAATCAATACCATAATACCTTCTTTCACCAGCTTCTACCCGATTTAGTGGGGTTCTACACTTACGACCGTACAAGGCTTCGAATGGGGCCATCTTAATACTCTCTTGGTAACTATTATTATACGAAAACTCAGCTAGAGGCAACCATTTTTCCCATGAATCCTTGGATGAAATAACACATGCCCGTAACATATCCTCCAAGATTTGGTTAACTCGTTCAGTCTGACCTGACGTCTGGGGGTGATAAGCAGAGCTTCTCACTAATTTGGTTCCCAGAAGATGATGCAAGTGCTCCCAAAAACGAGCAGTGAACTGGGGACCACGGTCAGAAACAATAGTACGAGGTACCCCATGGAGCCGGACTATCTGATTAAAGTACAACTCAGCATAGTTAGTGGGACGATAGTCTACTCGAACAGGAATGAAGTGAGCTGACTTGGTTAAGCGATCCACAATTACCCAGATAGAGTTATGATTTTTGACAGTAGGAGGAAGTCCAACGATGAAATCCATACTTATCTCCTCCCATTTCCAACCTGGGATAGAAAGTGGTTGTAGCAATCCAGCTTTCATGTGCACAGCCTTAACTCTACAGCAGGTGTCACACCTAGCAACATATGCGGCTATCTCTTTCCGCATTTTGATCCACCAATAATACAGCTTCAAATCATAATACATCTTATTGCTACCAGGATGGATGGACAACTTTGAAGAACATGCTTCAGACAAGATTTGATTTCTAAGCTCTCAGTCCTTAGGCACCACTAACCTATCTTTAAACCACAGCACACCCTCTTCATCTACCCTGAAATGTTTAGTTTCTTGCTCTTTCATATTACGCTTGATGTGGAATATACCAATGTTAGTCTTTTGGAGCTCAATAATTCTGCTCTTGAGAGTGCAACTGACAGTGATGTTGTACAGAATTGCTGGATGTAGAAGGCGAGACCGGTGAAAATTAGTTTCAACTAAGGAATGGCAATGAGACTTACGGCTTAAAGTATCGGCAACCACATTTGCCTTGCCAGGATGATAGTGCACTTGAAGATTATAATCCTTAATCAACTCAAGCCATCTTCTTTGGCGCATATTTAACTCGGGTTGGGTGAAGACATATTTGAGGCTTTTATGGTCAGTGTAGATATTGCAAACATTGTCCAATAGATAATGTCGCCAAACTTTCAAAGCATGAACAACTGCAGCCAGTTCTAAGCCATGCGTTGGATAATTCACCTCATGCTTCCGAAGTTGTCGAGAGGTATATGCAATCACTCGGCCTTCCTGCATCAAAACACCTCCCAAACCTATGCCTGAGGCATCACAATAAACATCAAATGGTTTCTCGATATCCGGTTGTGCCAAAACCTGAGCCGAGGTTAGGAGGGTTCGCAGTTTGTGAAAAGCCGCATCACACTCAGGAGTCTAGACAAACCTGGTGTCTTTTTGCAGTAACTGAGTCATTGGCTTGGCTATTTTAGAGAAATCTGGGATGAAGCGACAATAATAACCAGCCAACCCAAGAAAACTCCGGACCTCGTGAACCGAAGTAGGAGCCTTCCAGTTCAATACTTCTTGTACCTTGGTGGGATCCACCATAATTCCCCCATCGGACAACACATGCCCAAGGAAAGGTACTTCACGAAGCCAAAATTCACACTTACTGAACTTTGCATACAGTTGATGTTCGCGTAGTCTTGTGAGGACGATACACAGATGTTCAGCGTGTTCTTCTTCATTTTCAGAATATATCAAGATGTCATCAACAAACACCACCACAAACTTGTCCAATTTGGGCATAAACACCGAATTCATCAAGCACATGAAGTGTGCAGGGGCATTAGTTAGGCCGAAGGACATAACAAGATACTCATAAAGACTGTATCTTGTAGAGAAAGCTGTTTTTGGAATATCTTCAGGACGGATTTTAATTTGATGGTAACCAGACCTCAGATCAATCTTGGAAAAGACTTTAGCTTTAGACAACTGATCAAACAAGATGTCGATGCGTGGTAGAGGGTACTTATTTTTTACCGTGACTGCATTCAGGGGCCTACACACATCCACAACGACTGGTCCTTCTTCTTCACAAAGATAGCGAGACATCCCCACGTCGACAAACTAGGACGAATCAGCTCTTTCTTCAAAAGCTCATTCAACTGCACTTTAAGTTTAGCTAGCTCATTCGGAGGCATCCTATAGGGTCTCCTAGAGATGGGTGCCGTGCTAGGCAACAGCTTGATTTTAAACTCTACATCCCGATCCGGAGGTAGTCCCGGCAAATCATCGGGAAAAATGTCAGGAAACTCACTCACTATCGGGATATCAGCTAAAGTCTTTACTTGCACCGCATGAACTTCACTAGAAAGATCAATTTTTCTGGGAAGTTGCACTAGAAAACCTTTTTGATCAGTAGGATCTCTGAGCATAACTACCCGAGTGGATGTATCAATGAGTACCCCAGTCCGACTCATCCAATTCATGCCCAAAATAACGTCTATGCCCAATCCAGGCAAAACCACTAAGGTAAGCGAGTACTTTCGCCCTTCTATTTTAAATTCTAGATCCCTCACTACTTGATTTGTGGAAATGTTCCCACTTGCCGCACTAATGCAATAACCCCCACCTTCAACAGTATGTAATTTGTGTGCAAACTTTGATGCAAACTTAGGACTGATAAAGGAATGCGAAGCACCTGAATCAAACAGTACCACTACAGAACATTGGTCAACTAGGAACTTACCAGCAGTGACAACCTCACCAGATGGAATTTCTTCAATACTATTATAATGAGCATGCCCATGACGGCCACCTTGATTGACATTCTTCTTAGGATAAGGACAATTCCTAGACCAATGATCTGGCTTGTTGCAGTTCTAGCAAGGCATGTTGCTAGGAGGGACACTGGAGCTGCCATGACCCGAATTACCCTTTGGCAGAGCTACTGTATATGCTTTATGAAACCCAGTCTTAGCGGTAGACTTCTTCTGCGGGGGACGGAACTTAGCATTCGGGACAGGTGGGCGAGGGGAAGCCCTCGGTGCAGCTGGAGTGCGAGACTGCGAAGCACTCGCCTCAAGGGCCCGCTTACGGCTCTTAGAAGCAGAATAGATAGCATTATTATTCTCTTGAGTTAGAGCATCACTGATAAAATCATTGAAGGTAGCACACTTGCTAGTACCTATGGTCTTCATCAGCATCGGACCGAGGCCACATTTAAAGCTAGCAATTTTCTTAGCATCGGTATCCACAAACTCTGTTGCATACCTTGCCAGATTATTAAAGGATTGCAGATACTCTATCAAACTCTTATTGCCCTGGGACAGCCTCATGAATTCCGTGTGCTTTATAGCCATAAGACCTGGAGGAATATAATTCCTGTGGAACGCCGCTTTAAACTGGTCCCAAGCAATCAGGACATTAGGAGGTAACGTGGAACGATAGTGGCTCCACCAAATACCAACCGGACTGTGCAGTTGATGGGAAGCATATTCAGTCTTTAGCTCATCAGTCAAGTGAAGCAGGTGGAACTTTTGCTCAGTGGTGTTTAGCCACTCGTCAGCTTGTAGCGGTTCATCCGCCTCCTTAAAGAGCGGGGGCTTAGTGTCAAGAAAATCCTTGAAATCACTATATTGATTTGGTTCTGGGCCCTGGCGACCATGTCGAGTCTCCCTGTTGGCAAGTTGGCGCATAGCGTCTACCAACATACACTGAACTTCAACCACAGTCTACATCAGCTCAGCCGGGGTGGGTGGTGGCGGAGGGGGTGGTTGTTCCTCATCCTCAACGCCACGACCACGACGGAGGTTGTACGCCATCTGCAAAATGCATAGCCAATGAGCACTGACAATGTGGAAAATTTGTAGATGAATTGTTGTAAATATGCCAAACTGACTTCCTTAAAATGAATTCGCAAATAATCAAGGCACAATAATTCATCACAACTGCACAATCCATTCAAGTGCATCAATTGACGCAATCATGCGAGGGACATCCAACAAGATGTATTCCGATAAAAGGTGGAATTTATTAAAGGCTCACATACAGGGAGCACAACTTGTGACTGAACCGTTGACATTAAGATCAACGGAATTTCAACCGTACGTAACAGGTGCTCGGATTCGATTTAAACTTCTAGCCGAACAAGAAAGGCTACTACGAAATGACCACAAAGAGACTTCCCATCGGTAGAATTCCATGGTGGATCATGACTAGCCACCTCGATACCAGCGCGTGCCAAGCAGCACAGCCTTATGTCGCGCACCACAGGAGGCCCTCAGTTTCGTCGCAGCACCGAAGGGTGCTAATCGTGACACCATCATTGAACGCAACACAATGAGACATCCAATTGTGATCGAGATTTAACAGGTTCAAACTAACACACAGGATAACATAGGGTTCGATGTTACATCCCAAAAGCTAGGTTATTACAAAGCCCCACTCCAACACATGGAGGGCACAAAAGATGAGTCTAACATCATAGCTACGTGATGACTACACTAAGCATCGTCCTCGGAGTCGGTGTCAAGGATCTCCCCGCCATCCTCGTCACTAGCAGGCTCTAACTCCTCATCTCTTCTTCTTCTTCTTCTGGTAGAGCATTCTGTGGCCCATTGACCTCCATGTCGTCATCATCTTTAGCCATGAAGACTCCAGAGCCCATCTCCTCATCCTCATCATTGTCCTGAGGCAGCAAAGGATTGAGCTGATTGTTCAGGCGGTGCACTTCCTCGTGAACATTGTCATTGTATTCTTCTGCATTCTCCAACTGTTGCTCAAGCTCCACCTGACGAGCTCTCAGGATGTTCTCTTCGTGCTAGGCTTCATCCCTCTGGTTCATCACATGGACCAGCATGCGTTGATAGTTGTGATGGGCTACTGTCAACCTCTGGACCGCAAGTGTCTCCTGATCTCTGTCATGGATAACTTGCTCCAGCTGCTGTTGTGCCGCATTTCTAGCGGCAGTCACCTCAGCCAACTCGGCCCTCAACCTTTCCACCTCAGTGGGCTCAGGGCGGGGCTCACGTGGAGCGAGCTGGTGGTGAGGGGCCCTGCCTCCAGTTGACTTGCGAGCAGTCCTCTTGGTGCGTGCCATCTATAGCCACAAGACATGACTTCAGTGAGGATAATTTAGGGGATACGAAATTTAATTTAGTTGGGACTATCGAAATTTTTAAGAAGGGAGTAAAATGACATGTATGACATAAATTAAACATGATGCATGCACGTTCCGTATGCCCTCTCACCCTAGTAGAAACATAAACTTCTAACACTAGGCGGTGGCATACATACGTTCTCTCATATAAGCAAAACTATCGGTCTACTCGTTACGCTGTTAGTGTACCTACAGAAAATCTCATTTCAGCCCAACAGTTTCCCAATATAAGCACACAAGAAAGCAGTAAACTAAATACTTTCCATATACACATCCTCGATGTATATACTTCAGTATCAAAGCTACCCGACAGATATGCCCATAATTAAGTACTTCCATAATTACATGGTTTGAACATGTAAGTATGCAAGTAACCAAAGCTACTCTCCCCTAGATCGCCGGTTGGATGATCATGCTCTCACAACTCACACTTACCAGGGCATCGAGGTATTTGATCCATGCATTACCACCCAAGTGGATGGCATCCATACAATATCACGTCGTATGGACGATGAAACAGAAACAAACAAGACCCCCGAGTTAGTCCTTTAATAAGCCACCTAAGAGTCCTTATTTGGGCTAAGGAATGTGATCACTAACATACCTATAGAAATACTTTTCAGAGTTTTAACACTTTTCGCAAACAAATACTTTTGTTTTCAAATACTCGTACGATGTGTTTAATGTTGAATTATGCTCTGATACCAGCTGTAACAGAACCGGCCAAATTATAAGAGCACAAGTACAAAAACAAGCGCTGAAATGCTCAAATTTTTGAACTTGAGCCCATATAACTCCGGTAGTCAATCGAAACCAAGAAGGATTTCAAACCAACTCACTTACAACCAAGATCGCATCATTCAACACAACACATCACACGTTACATTTCACAAGTAGTTCCAAAATCCACTTACACACACGGAGTCGCAAATTATTACAACCAAGTTCATAAAGTAGCGGAAGCATATAAAGTAGCGGAAGCATAACACACGCACATTGTTCAAATACTACTGCCAGTCTAACCGATCAACATTCCGCAAAAGCATTAAGGAAAGTACATATCAGATGATCACGCCCGAGTGATCTAGTCTTCGTCACCTGCAGGGTGGAGACAGTTCTTGCAGAAGCCTTGGTAAAGCATATCATCTACAACAGGAGGGAATAAACCCTGAGTACTAGAATGTACTCAGCTAGACTTACCCGCCAAAAACCAGAAATAAAATAACACCAAGGATTATGCAAGGCTTTCATAAGTGGGCTAGCTGACATCACATTTTGCAGAAAGGCAGAAGTAATTGAAACTCTTTTAACTTGTACTAGCAGTTATTTTTAGCATTTACCTGTCATCTATTTTAGCACCTGTACTAAATCATTCACTTGATTATAATCAAACAAATAATATTATTATATTCGTAGCAGGTATAATTTGTGGCAACATTGTATTATTCACTTAACCATCTGTTCAATTTAATGAGATCTACGTTGCCGCTGCTCAAGTCAAGTGCTCACTAACCGGGAGCGACGGTGATTCGAATCGAATTCCTATCTAGCTGGACGGGTATTTCTAACATTCACCGAGTCACGCCTGGCGAGGGCTGCTTAGGTCACCTTTGGTACAGTTCAAGAGCCGCGGGTTTGACTAATGTCGCATCCCCAAAGGTGACACTCTGCCAGGTGATAGGGACTCTAACCCCCTTTGGTCTCACGCCAATGTCCCCAAGCACATCCTTTCTCTCCTCCAAGATGCAACCTACCATTCGATTTTCGGCCTGAACTGTATTACTCGGCTTCGCGGTCGGAACGACTTATCCGGCCAACTAAGTGTTAGACTGCGTTCAACATGACTCAAGGACGTACAGCGAATCGGTCCTTAAACGACTCAGACGGGCATAGCTCCGCACCCAAGACGTGAAGTGTCTTGCGGCTGCACTATCGAACTCCCGCCCGGTCTTAATTTTATTTTAAGGCATGGTTCCATCCACGATAGCCAACATGGCCACTCGTGACCCATTCCTACATCTCGCGGATGACTGGAAATCACCAGACTTCTACCAGACTAAGCAGGGCTAAGCATTGACACGTGCCTAAACCTAATTTAGGATTTAAGTACGATATCTGGACAAGGACAGGTATAATGCAGCCAGAGTTTTCACACAACTCCTATAACTTAATGCAGTAAACAAGTAAAAGTACTCAAGATTAATTTATAAAACAATGGGGTCAGCATGCATCGGGGCTTGCCTTTCAGAAAAGAGGATGGCCGGTGATCTGGGCACTCGGGTAGATCCTCAGTGGCGCCTCCTTCGCTGACTGCTTCTTCGGGCTCCCCTGGCTGCTCTTGGATCTCCTCCGGGATTGTTCCCTCGAACTCGAGAAGAGTCACCCCCTCCAAAACACCTATTGCATAAGTGCATAATAAATCTCATGGATGCATAATGAAGGATGCAGCATGCTCGGGATGAAATGCACTACAACCATTCCTAGAGCTCTATTCAAATCACTTCAATAATAATAAGTGCAAATCTCTTCTCCGGTAGAGAAGTACTTACCTAATCTACACAATCTAATGTATAGTTGTTCCTCTTCTATTAAGGTCCTAACACCTAACAAGCACAAGAACAATTTTACTTAAGTTACCACATCCAAGCACAAACTATCAAAGCAAGACATTCTGGACAGCAGCTAAGTGTTTCTATCCTAACTGGAGATTCCCAAATCCAAAAGACATGATACAAGACAATCTGGAAAGCTTATAAAATGCTCTACAAATCATTTTCAGACTTCAACACTTAATTCCTAAGTTTTCCTAGTTGAAATTCTAGAGTTCCAGAAATATGTCCTCTCCAAACAGAGAGCAGCCATTTATGGACAGTCACTTTAAACAGCAATAACTCCTAGACTACTAAGCCAAATGCCCCCAAATTTTGACACAAGCTAGTTTATCAAGTTTACTACAACTTTGGTATTCACAAGTTTTCCAGTAAACACTTTTATTAAGGGTCAAATCCAAAAATGCTACTAGCTGTCCAGAGAACCTAGAAATGTGAAAATTAAATATTTATTTATGTGTCAAACTTCTTCTATGACCAAACCAATGACACTAATAGTTCACACATGTCATAAAAACACCAGAAAGTAAGGTGTGCTAACCTAGAACATTTAATTTCATCCCTTTCTTAATTTACTTAATTAATTAAGTGGGAAATTAAACTTATAAGCAAACTGCTTATAAAATTCTACAAAAATTACGGGAGACTATCTGACCTAAAAAGAGGCCACTGCAAAAATTTGAACTAAATTTATCCAAAGAAATTCCCTACACAAAATTCACAAGCCAAAAAGGCTGATTTTTGTATAATTAACAAATTACATTGAAAAGTATCAAACAACAGAATTCATATTTTTCTTAAACACTTTAGGGTACCAGGACACTCTCCACAAATTTATATGAACATTGCACAGATAGAAAAATTACTAAAATTCATTCAAGTATTTCCTAAAATAACATGATATCATCATAACTTGAAAAATACTCAAGCACTAGTACCCAAATTTTTACCAGAGCTAGTACATGCATAAAATAACCTACCCACCAATTTTCACAATTTTTGGGACAATACAACTCCAGTTATTCATTTAACAAGTTTGTATCTATTTTAAAACACATTTCCAAACCCTAATTAATCCTTCCAGAAAATAAACATCCCATACATATTTGATATTTTTCCTAAATACTACACCTCCTTTAGAGCTAAACACAATTGGAACCATAGCATTTGGATCTACCATTTATGAGATATGAATTTTACCATATAACATGAAAATATGTGACAAAATAAAAGAAAAACAAAAACTGAAAACCTATCTCGCTACTGGGCCGGCCTGCTACGTCGACGCAGCCCAACCGCGCGCGGCCGGCTCTGGCCGTTCCGCCCGCGCGCGTGACACTGCCAACACGGGCCCGCAGGCCAGAGAGAGAAGGGGCAGAGGAGAGGGGACGGTGGCCGGAGTTCGCCGCCGGTGGCAGTTCCGGCGAGGCCAAGTGCACCGTCCTGTTCCCCATCATGATGCGCATCTACAGGTACCATCCAAGGGTGTTATGATGGTGGCTAAGGTAGCCAGCGATGGCAATGGCGGCCTGCGGCCGCGGTATGCCGGCTCCGACGAGCTGGACGGTGGCTCGGCCCTAATGGTCGGTCCGGTGAGCACGAGTGACTCAAGACGGACGCAAAGGACCAAGAACGGAGGATAGGGAGGTGCTAGGGCAGCACGGCCACTCTACGGGGTTGCTCCAGCGAGAAATGCCCGAGCAGGCGGTGGCAGAGATGGCAATGCCACCTTACCTCCGCACAAACGACACAATGGCGAGGTGGAGGATGAAGAGGGGTTCAAGGCGGAGCTGTGGACGGGTTTTGGTGGTTTGCGATGCGGTGGCGAGTGCGCGCGAGCTCACTGGAGTGGAGGCGGCAATGGTGGCACCGGTTCTCTGTTTTGGAGCCGAATGAGGGAGGGGAAGAGAATGGAGAAACTCTAGGCGTCGTGGCGGTCTTTGAACGCGTCGTGGGCTGACCTGTGGGGCCACGACCGGCATACGGTCGCCACCGCGCGGCCACGCGTCGATGACGGCCTGCGGCTGGTCGGCCACGATTGTCAATAGCGACTGCCTGAACTGAATCAAAGCCGGCGTTTGGTGATTGACAGAGCAAGTTTGACGATGATTATCTCCTAAACCAGCTCGAGTTAGCCGAAGGTGCCAACATCAAAGTTGTAGAGCTACATGAGGGCTACAATTTTGTTAATTGGCTCATGAACTGGTTCGGCTTGGTTTGGGAGTTACATGGTGTCAAAGTGAGGCACATTGAAACTGAAAGTCAGGTTTCTAGACTTAGAAAATTTTCAAGTGTTGGGCAGCCCCTTAGCCGACTTGTGGGCCATTTTTGAGCATGTTCTGGTCATTTTCATGAGATGGCCATATTGGAACTTTTGTTCCTTAGGAAATTTTCTACAACTTTGCTTAAGGTTGCTCCTCCATGCAAGGTTTTTAAGCTAGACTTTTTATTTGGTCAAACCAAAGCATTCTAGGTTCCATTATGGGTCAACAGCTCATTGGAGGGCATTTTGGTAATTTTGGTCAACATGAACGTTGCTCCATTAGTTACCCTAAGTGCAATTAAGGTGTTGTAAGATATAATTAGTCACTCTACCCCTTAGTTACACAAAAACACTAGTGTCATATAATTGGAAACAAGCAAAACCCTAATCCACGCAAAATATTGCATTGTCATGTTGCACATGTTGCAAGACTTTGTTGCACCCATTGATCCCAATAAAAGGTGCTAACCACATTGTCATATTTCAAAATATGTGACCCAATGTTGTATCTATAATTTGCACCACTCACATTTCATAAGCAATCACTTTGTGAAACAAAACACCTTGAAGCATGTTGCATACTCATGTTGCAAGCAAAATAAGACATGGATGATATTAATGATGCTCATGCTTATGAAGTGCAATGCAATTATGGAAGCTAAACACCTGAGGTGTTACAACACTTAGCTCTAATACTAATTATATAAGTTGTATGATTATCAACTTATCTTTGTATGACTATACTAGATCATTGCCTGCTCAATTTTATTCTTTCTTTTCTATTTTATCCTTGAGGAATGTCAAGTGTGTGTCCACTATCTTGAATACATCATTCTTACCCCTGTTATATACAATTGGTGTACTCGCAAGAATTATTATTCAAGTTCATATCCATACTAGACTCTTAATCAATGCCTTCCTTTAGGAAAATATAAATGAACGATATCCTGAACTACACCCTCGGTGCCAATACCCAGAGGGGATGTATTTTTGGGTGAAATGCTACAATTATAACTCTGTGCGCTTGCAGATAAATATCTAAAATTGTTAAGGAGCTATCAACGATGTACTTAGTAGCATTAGTTAATAGTAAAGTTGCTAAGTAATACCAACAGTCATTTCTAGCACCGTTGCTAAGGACGGATTCAAACCCCATACTTATTAGAGGTGCTAAGAAATGCCAATAGTAGCAAAGTTTTGTAGGGCTCTACTCTATGCCTGTACAATCTTTTGCTCCACGGGTGAAAAAGTTGGGTGTCTACTATTCCTAACTCTAGTCCCCGCTCGTTCGCTGCTCTCCATGTACTCTCTACCATATCTAATCCTCCCCATAGCTCTAGTTCCTGTGCTCTATGACTTGAGCGTCTACGAGGACTCGGCTCCCTTTTATAGGCCTTATACTGATGCCAGGGTTTTTACTTTGGTTAGGTGAGGTAGGTGTAGTTTATTGAGTATACTATTGTACTATGAACCCGACTGTATTTACTGAATGATGCCATCCTTTTTTCTAGTTCGCTGCCTAGCAATCGGTTTTGATTTGATGGTAGTAAGTTCCCTGCTTCTGTGCATCCGTGACGAATGACGAAAGGCAAACACACAGGTGACCTATGTGCTAACCCTTCGCCGTTGTTTAAGCAAGAATAGGCACCGTCCCCCATCTTTTTAGGGCGAGGGGGTGGCAAAAAGGTGAGCGCCCGAGGGACTTATGTGCCAACCCCTCGGCGTCATCTGAGCAAAAATAAGACTCGTCCCCCCATCTTTTTAGGGGAGAGGGGGTGGCGAAAAGGCGAATGCTTGAGGGACTTATGTGCCAACCCCTCAGCGTCATCTGAGCGAGAATAGGTGTCGTTCCCCCATCTTTTTAGGGTGAGGGGTGGTGAAAAGGTGAACGCCAGAGGGACTTATGTGCCAGCCCCTTGACATTGTGTTAACAAAAATAGGCGCCACCCCCATATTTTTTGGCGAAGGGGTAGCAAAAAGGTGAATGCCTGAAGGACTTATGTGCTAGCCCATCGGCGTCATCTGAGTGAGGATAGGTGCCATCCTCCCATCTTTTTTAGGGTGAGGGGTGGTGAAAAGGCGAACGCCCGAAGGACCTATGTGCCAGCCCCTCGGCATCGTCTGAGCGAGAATAGGCGTCGTCCCTTATCTTTTTTTAGGGCAAGGGGGTGGTGAAACACTGAGGCGTGATCTCTATTGAAAAACTTTTATTTATAAGTTGAATGATTTACATGCATGTCTGCCCCTTTGGGCTAGGTGTATTGGCAGAAATTGTACAATTGGTAGTTTTCCTTCCGCCTTTTGAGTTGAGGCCTCTTGCTTCTTTGTTTGCTTAGCTAGAGCGGATTGCTAGGTTAAGGAGTGAATTAGCTAAATTGCTCGGTTCCCTTGTATTCGCACGCTTCCCAGCACATAGCTGCTACCGTGGTTGGGAGGGTCGGTGGGGCAAAGTTTGAAGATGAAGTATCACCCGACTGGGGGTATCCCGTTTTTCTTGCGTTGCTCCTCCATGCTTGCTTGTCGTTGGGAACCATTCTTATTCTACTGAGCCATCTTCCAGCTTTGTGCGTAGCAATAATCAGGTGCTTGCTCCTTTTGGACAATATGTGGCTTGGGCCTTACGTTTCCTCTCATGATAACTACATTTTGCCAGTTTGCGCTTCATGCTTGCGTAGCCTTTCGCCCCATGTGTGGGCTGCTGCGTTGCTGTCGGTATTTGTCTCTACTCCTCCCTTAGGTGTCTTTGGCTTGGTTTGTGGGCTTTAACTGGGATCTGAGGAGAGGGTTTGGGTGCTTCATCTATAGGCTTCTAGCAGCTTGCCCTAATTGAAATTTGGTAGTTGTAGTAGGTTACTGCATTTATTGCTTGAGTTTGGTTCTGGATTTGAATGCTTCTATCCTTTTTGCATGCCTCATGGGCCTTTTGCTTTCATCCTTTCTCTTTTTTGGAAAGTTGTGATATGCGCTAGCTCGTGGGCTCTTGACTTTGCCCTTTCTTCTTTTCAGAAGGTCAAAATACTAGCCTGTGGGTTCTTGACTTCGCCCTCTCTTCTTCTCGGAGGGTCAAAATATGTGCTAGCCTGTGGGCTTTTGACTTCGCCCTCTCTTCTTTTTGGAGGATCAAAATATGCGTTAGCCCATGAGTTTTTGGTTTCGCCCTCTCTTCTTTTTGGAGGGTCAAAATACCCATCTTGCCCATAGGCTTTTGTGGTTGCGGAGTATGCTTGCGATTGCCCACGAAATGACAACTAGAGCAACCTTTTTCCTTGAATACTGTTGTCGATACTCAAGCCCAATGCAAGCTTGTTTTGACACTTAGTCGATATTGCTTTTTTGGGGAAAGTTTGCTTGATAATTATAAGGGGTTACAAAGGATTGCCTCATTAAAAACTTCACACCCTTTTGTAAGGGTTTCCCCTGTGAGGAAAAAGAGTGCCAGTCCCCCTGAAATGGCAAGTAGCAAAATCAAAATTACATGAAGATTAAAAGAAAAAAGAAAGAAAACATGTTCCAGGTAGAAACGATGCATGTTGTCTACGTTCCAGGTGTGATCCATCTTGACTCCTTCATGGTTCATCAATCGATATGTTCCAGGCTTGATCATGCTTGCCACGATAAACGGGTTGTACCATTGTGACTGGAGCTTTCCTTGCTTGATAGGATGGTGGATAAGGACCATGTCACCTAGGCTGATGTCCTTTTGGACTACCCTCTTGTCCCTCCATGCCCTTATTTCTACATGGTATTTGTTGAGGTTGTCGGTGGCGTGGAGCCGTGATGCTTTGATCATTTTGATTTCAACATACCGTTGTACTGGTGTTGTGGCTTCTATCTGCGTCTAAAATGACCCTACCTTTAGCTCTTTCTGGGGTGATGGCCTCTTCACCATATGGTTATCGGAAAGGGGTGAAACTAGTCACCCTTGATCGCAAGATGTTATGACCCCAGACTGATATGATGAGTCTTGAACCCATCTTCCTTTCGTAGCATCGAAAAGTGGCTTTGAAATGGCTTTGAAAATTAGATCATTGGCCCTCTCGATGGCCCGGTTGCTCTAGGGGTGGTCGATAGAGGCGAAAGCGAGTTTGATGTTGAGCTCAGTGTAGTCAAATTACTTTCCATTGTCCACTGTTATGTAAGTTGGCACTCTGAATTGACATATCATTCTTTGCCAGACGAAACTTATCAGCATTCCTGAGGTGATTTTTACTAGGGGTTTCGCCTCTATCCACTTGGAGAAATATTCCAAAGCCATAGTCGTGAAGCAAAGATTGCTTGGAGCTGGTGGTAGTGGTCTGACTATGTCAACGCTCCATCGCTGTAGTGGCCAGGTTGGGATGATGGACCTGGTTGGGTTAGCTGACGAGTTTTGTTTTCTTGCAAACATTTGACACTTTTCACATGTTTCCACTAGTTGCTTGGCATCTTTGGCTGCTGATGGCCAATAAAGACCCTACCTTATAGCTCTGTGTGCACTCTCATGCGGTCCTCTACGTGCTCCGCATGACCCCGCATGGATTTTTTCCAAGAGCTCCACGCCCTGTTGCCTGCTTATGAATTTGAGCAAGGGAGATGCGATTCTGCTTCTGTACAAATATGATCCTATGACTGAGTACTACCTAGTCCTTGCTTTCATCCTTTTAGCTTCGTGCTTGCTGGGTGGCTCGTAGGTTCAGAATAGAATGCAAATATCGGGGATCTCCAATCTTCACTGGAAATCACATGTAATGTGGTTGGGTGGTCTTCTTCTTCCTTAATGGCTTTGATTGTTAATGTTTGGACGAATACATCTAGGGGTAGAGTTAAGTTTTGGGCTGCTACCTTTGCCAGTTCATCTGCTTCTGCGTTCTCGGCTCTTGGTATGTGCCACAGGCTAAACCCGGTGAAATGCTTTTCTATTCTTCTTACTACTGCGAGATATTTGACTAACTCAGGCTCCTTTGCCACGAAGGTCATTTCAATGTGGCCGACGACTACTTGCAAATTGGACTTGATGATGCACCTTCGCACACCCAATGCTCTGAGCTTTCTCAGGCCTAGCAAAACTGCTTCATATTCGATGATGTTGTAGGTAGTGAGGAATTAAAGCTGGGCAGTGTATCTTAGCTTTGGGCCATTTGGTGGGGTTAGGGTAGCTACGATTCCTGCGCCTGATTCTCCCCATGCTCCGTCGCAATGCATGGTCCATACTAGCTCTTCGAACCGTAAGGTTGTGTTGAATGCGAAAAGTGTCCAATTTGCGATGAAATCTGCTAGTACTTGCGACTTTATCGCTGATCTGTGTTCAAAGTCGACCACATACTCGTTTAGCTCAGTGGCCCACTTCCTAATTTGCCCTATTGCTTTGCTGTTTTAGAACAAAGCATCTAGGGGTTGGGCCGGTAACACCTTGATGTGTGAGCTTGGAAATAATGCTTCAATTTCCTAGAGGCCATGACCATAGTGTATGCTATCTTTTTGAGTTCTGAATAATTGAGCTTCGCTCCTGATAATGCTTCAGACATGAAATAGATTGGGAACTACTTCATCCTATTTTCGTGTTCCTTCTCTTCTACCAGAACAACACTTAATGCAGTTGGCGATGCAGCCAAGTAGCAATGTTGCCCCTGGCAAAGGCTTTGTCAGTTTTGTAAGCTTTGTCAAGTACTTCTTAAGGTCATCAAAAGCTCGCTCCTACTCAGTGCTCCATTTCAATAGATTAGAGTTCCTTAGTACCCTAAAAAAGGGCAACCCCCTTTCAGCTGACCTTGCGATAAACATGTTTAGTGCTGCTAACCTTCCTGTCAATTTCTGTACCTGCTTTCTGTTTGTTGGTGGCTACATGTTAATTATTGCTGAAATCTTATTTGGGTTTGCTTCAATTCTCCTAGCTGACACCAAACAGCCTAGTAATTTCCCTTTACGGATGCCAAAAATACACTTGTCTAGATTTAGTCTTAGACCACTCTTGCGAAGGTTTGCGAAAGTTTCTTGCAGGTCTTCAATGTGCATTTCTTTCTTATTGCTCTTGACCACTATATCGTCAACGTATGCAACCAAGTTGTTGCCCTTCTGCTTATGGAAGACCTCGTCTGTCATTCTAGAGAAGGTGGGTCCCGCATTTCACAATCCTTTGGGCACGCAGCGATACTAGTAGGTCCCCTTGTGGGTGATGAAGCTCATTTTCTCTTCGTCCTCCAGGTTTAACTAGATTTGGTGATAACCCGAAAAGCAATCTAGTAAACTCATAACTTTGTAGCCTATGGCGATGTCCACTAGCTTATCAATTCTAGGTAAGGGGTATGGATCCTTTGGGTAATGTTTGTTGAGGTCAGTGAAATCGATACATATTCACCATTTTCTATTTTTCTTTTTGACCATTACAACGTTGGCTAGCCATTCTAGATATTGCACCGGTCTGATGACCCCAGTGTCTAATAGCCTCTATACCTCTGCTTTCATAGCCTCAGCTCTTTCTGTTGAAATTTTTCTAAGCTTTTGCTTTCGCGGCTTCACACCTTTTGCCACGTTCAACTTGTGCTATGCTAAGTCCCTGCTAACTCCTTGGAGGTCCTTTGCTGACCAAGCAAAAACATTGTTGTTCTCATGCAGGAATTCTACTAGCTCTTGCTTGTCTTGAGCTATTAGATCTGTGCCAATATGAACGGACTTATTGTTGGGCATTCTTAACGTCATTACCAAAAGTAGACTTAGTTTTCTAATTCTGATAACGGCGCCAAAAATGCCGAACCTATCCCTCATGCCACTTAAGCCAAGTTGTCATCCCCAGCATGACATGAGAGACGCGGTATTGAAATATGCAACTGCTCTTCCAAATAAATAATAAATAAGATCTGCAAGCGCACAGATTAATACTGATGTAGCATTTTAATCGGGAAGTATTCCAGGTATCGTTATTTATATTTTTACCACTGGGAAGGGATTACTAACATCAATGTTGATTATGGAATGGAATATAGGAATGAGTATCAATCATTGCATGTATAAGTGAGAGCATTCATCTATCTCTTGCATACAGGGGTAAGTGTCACATAAAATATAGATAAAGTATGAATGGTGACAAAGATAATTAATCTGATTAGCTAGCCACATATAATAATGATAAGCACCTCAACAGATATTCTAGCAAGTCATTAGCATGGTATTAGGACGAACTACAAGGATATTTCCTACGTTATTCTTAACTATAAAGTCTAGCATATCATAGTTAGTGCAAGTACACTTGGCAGTCATAGCGAGAAAGGACTACGCCCATGCATAGTGATATTATCAAGGAAGATGAGAAACATAGCAATCACTCCCCCGTAATAATGTTGCTCTGCCTGCCTTACACACGGGAGGGGGACTATATAAGAACCAACGAAGCTGTCACCATCGCGGACCACCCCACGATCCGGCATATAAGGTGCAATCGCAGATAAATATGGTCTAAGCACCACGCCTACACAATATTTATCATTTACCCATGGATCCGATGGATAAACGCTATACGATCCTAAACATGTATATAATTCCAATCTAACTAAGCCAAGCGTATAACTACGATAAACTAAGAACAATATAATCGCAAACATAAACAAGTAGAGCATAGTCATAATCAATATATTGAAATAGAACAAAGTTGTATTCATAATATTGAAGAACAATGATGAACAATGAAGAACAGTAAAGGAATTACCAAGAATCCTCTTGACAAATCCGGAAACCAATCGAAGATTGACTCCTTCTAGTTCTAATCCTATGTAGCTATGCTATACTAGAGATCTAGTTGATGTGGTGGCTCTAGGGCTTGATCAGAGACTCTTCTCCTGAGATTAGGGTTTGAGGAATTGAGAATGAGGGAGTGCCTCCTCCAGGGGCCAGGGGTCCTACTTATATAGCCCCCTCAAGTGAACGTGGGCCGTCGGATCAAACCGACATTAATCACACGATTTTCCTTGATCCCTTAGGTCGGTGGAGCATAATCCGTGAGACGGAGCCTGATTGGCTCTCAGGCCAGGGCGTGCGCCCTAGGGAGCAGGGCGGGCGCCCTGCCTCTGGGCCCGTTCGGCCTTCTGTTCGTTCTCGTGGCTTCTGGAGTCTTCTAGATGATAGAAAATCGGTGAACACGTTATTATCTCTATGTAAACCCGACGTGTGGGCCTTTCCTCCGTATTTTCTGATAATCCCCTGCAGAAACAGACAAACACCAAAACTCGTGGAATTCTGTCAGATAAAACCCTAAGTCTAGGTGTTGGTTGCATTTGGATCCTTTTCTTTATTTATTTGATAACTATATTTGGTACTTAAGGACCGTCAACAAACTCCCCCAAGCTTACCTCTTGCTCGTCCCTGAGCAAGGATAGACTCATTATGGATCAGAAGTTGCTGCAACGCCTTTGAACGTTGACGGTACATATGCTTTCAAATAAGGTCTCATCCCTGAGTTAGAGTAAACTGTCAAGACTTAAAACTTACTCATTTTACCTTTCACCATGGGGCTTGCAACCGTCATCTGCATCTTGAGTGGTTAAAAGATAGAACGGTCTAGTCAAACGCCATGTCTCTTATTCTTGATCAGCTATAGCTCTGTAGTTTTTGCAAATTTTTCAAATAAAACTCAGAGATTCCTTGTATGACTTTCTCGGGTCTCTCTTTTGTGGTATTTCTGGATCCTTACCAAGGCAGTAATGGTATATGCCTTCTCTCTCAAAGTATGTGGTATTTATGGTATAAGGCGTAGTGACATTGCCTTCTCTCTCACCCTACTCTAATAAGGCTTTGATATCTGGAGCTCATAGGTGGGAGATACAGTATACATACTCATAGAACATTTATTGCATAGTCAAACCATGGATCCAGAGAAACAAGTCAATAAGTCAAATCAAGATGTGCATGTGTGGTGAATGAGTGGTGTATGGTGATGATGGTGATAACAAAAGTCTAATGCTCTGTTTGAGGGAATACATACCTTTCTTGCTTTTTAAAACTTTTGAGGGGAATGAGATGCTCTATTTTTTTCTCTCAGGTGGGTATTGTACCCCTAATTCTACTGTCGGACACTTGTCCATTTTTACCTCTCGTCTCACTTTTTCTTTCTTCGAGGTTCCGAGCACTTGCTCCTTTTTATTTCCTCATTTTTTTAGAGCAATCTCCCTCTTTTGAAAATATAGCAAGTGGTAGTAGAAATGACTTGAACATTAACTTCACAGGGAATAACAGGAATGGGATAATGTTTTTGGCTATTCTCTCTCGGGTCAGGAGTAGAATAATTTTGGGTGAATCTGGAGATGGAAATGAGTGATATATGTGGATGCGTACTTCCGGAGTAGAAGCAGCATGTATGAGTGAACGTGCAAGTGAATCTTGATTTTAACCACATGACAAGTTCCTAAGGGTCTACACAGCTTGACCACACTCAATGCCCATAAGCAGTAAGTAGTAAAAGTGCGGCTCTTATCCTAACAAGCATGTATATATATGGCTGTGGTAGGAATTTAAACTCTCATCATACAGGAACTCATCATGCAACATTTTAAAGATTTTCAAAGATAAAATTCTCCAGAATTCTAGCATCTCTAGGAACAGATAAACAGCAGCTCAACCTTCCCATATCATATCCGCTAACAACTTAGACTTCAGATCAAGTTCTCTTCCCACTAGTTCAGGTTTAGAGCCAGTTTTAAATTATAACAGTTATGTCTAAACTAGAGAGAAAACAAATTTGAAAATTAGGCAGAGCAACTATTCATCATATACATGCTAGAGTTTTATTTTCAAGATTCAGTTTAGCATAGCTACTTTATTTATTTATTAAACTAAGCAAATATATATAAACACAAAATATTTATTTGGGTTTTCATGATTATGCATCTTTTTATTTTAATAAAGCATAGGTATAAATGTAGATAAAAATACTTATCAGGATAAATGGGGGTGCTCTCCCCCAAGCTGGATCTTGACGTAATTTCTTCTGATGTAGCTAGCAGGTGCAGAGGTGTATTTGAATGTCGGCAGCACCCTGACAACGATTAGGATGTCCTCCATCTGCTAGTCTTCCTGAATTCTGTGGAGCTCAAATAGACAACAAAGCTTCGTGGAACTTGATTAAGCGTTAGCATAAATATCTAGCCTTTATCATGTTTGAGCTTCCTTGATAAATGTCACTCTCTATTTTTATTTTCATTTTTATAGAACAGAAAAAATATATTATTATTTTTTTATGCCACCACAGTGAATGTACTTATGGGTTTTATGCCACTCGCATACTCACATGGGGCTTACTGTTTTCAACATTTTTTTAGACAGAATGAACATGATTAACTGAGCAATAATTAAAGGGAAAATGATAACTACCAAGTTTACCTCTTGGCACGGCGTTCGGTGTTTTTAAGTCCTCCGAACAGGACTTCTTTTCTTCTTAGTTGTCCTAGGATTTGGGTGGCGTAGACGGTGGTTCCGGCAGCGCCTCCTCTTCTTGTGTAACTATCTTCGCCTTCCATACCCGACTTGGTGCTTCGGTCTCCTGTTGTGTATCCTCGGGCCTTATGACCTCTCCTTCATAGTCTGCCCATACGTCCTTGATGGTTTGCCTCCTTTGGTTACGGTTACGTCGCCTTCTTCTTGTCCTGACCTGCTTAGAATCTTCAACTATATAGTTAGGGTCATTAAAGTAGCGACATACCTTCTCAGAGGGGAAATGCATATGGACTTCTCCGGTTCCAATGTAGATGATTGCTTTGACGGTGCCTAGGAACGGTCTTCCTAGGATGATGGGTGGATCGTACTCGTCGTCTCCCATGTCAATGACCTAAAAGTCTGTATGGACAAAATGATCGTTAATTTTAACAGGGACATCGGTTACTATACCTTCGACCTTTCGGGATGTCTGATCTGCCATCTGGAGCTGAGTGTATGTTGGTTTTAAGGGCATGGTTCCGTACAAGAGCTGATAGGTGACTGTGGCCATTATGTTAACGCCTGATCTAGTGTCGCAGAGCGCCTTCTGAAAGGAGTATCCATTGATTGAGCACTCAATGCTTGGCATACCTGGGTCGTCCTTCTTGTTCAGGAAGGGTGACTTGAGTCGACCATCTTGACCTCCCTGAACTGCAGTGATCATCTTAGCTGATTCGGTCCATCCTTGGTTGTTTTTGTTCTGCTTGTTCCTCCTGTTGGTCCTCTTCCTTGGTTCATGTTGGGGTTGCTCTGGGATTTGTGTAATCTTGTTCTTGAAGGAAAACGTCTCCTTCCTCCCCTTGATGTTGAAGTTGATCTTCGCAGCGCTGGCGTAGATGACAGCTCCTGAGGTGTTCAGGAATGGCCTTCCCAGAATAACTGGTGACCTCTCATCGGACCCGGTCTCTATCACCACGAAGTCAGCTGGAGCATATGAGGTACCAACTCGGACACCCATGTTCTTTAATATTCCTTTAGGAAAG
>CM039609.1:22138942-22161091 GCA_022457205.1 Saccharum spontaneum
GGTACACCTATTGCATGAGTGCATAATAAATCTCATGAATGCATAATGAAAGATGCAATATGCTCGGAATGAAATGCATTACAACAATTTAGCGCTCTATTCAAATCACTTCAAAAGAGTAGGTGCAAATTTCCTCTCCGGTAGAGAAGTACTCACCTAATCTACTTAACCTAAGATAAAGTTGCTCATCTTCAGTTAAAGCCCTAACACCTAACAATTACAAAAGTAACTTGTCTTAGGATATCACACCATATAAATCAACAAGGCATCACAATAGAGCATACTGGACAGCAGCTACTTGTTTTTATCACAACTGGAGATTTATAATTCCAAAAGATATGATCTAGGACAATCTGGAAAGCCCAAGAAATACTCTACAATTCATTTTCAGACCTCAACCCCAAACTCATAAGTTTTCCACGTCAAACTTCACAAGTTCCAGAATCTGTCCTCTCAAAACAGAGAGTAGCAGATTCTGAACTGCCACTTAAAACAACAGTAACTCTCAAACTATTAAGCCAAATGTTCCCAAATTTTGACACAAGCTAGTTCATCAAGTTTACTGTGACTTTGGTATTTACAAGTTTCCCAACAACAAATTTTATCAAAGGTCAAACTTAGAAATACTTCCAGCTGTCCAGAAAACCTAAAATTACAAAGATTAAATATTTGTTGATATGACCAAAGTCTCCTAAAACCAAACTAATGTTACTAACAGTTCACATTAGGTATAAAAACACCAGAAAGTAAGGTGGAACCAACTAGAATATTTATTTAACCCCATTTCTTAATTTACTTAATTATTTAGGTAGAATTTCAAACATATATGTAAACTGCTCCTAAAATTCTACAAAAATTACAGGGGACTCTCTGACCTCCAAATAGACCACAGTAAAAATTTGAACAAGTTTTATTCACAGAAACTCCCTATACAAAATTCACAAGCCCAAAAGGCTGATTTTTGCATAAATCATAAATCACATTGAAAAGTATCAAACAACAGATTTCATATTTTTCTTAGACACTCTAGGGTACCAAGACATTCTCCAAAAATTTACAATAACATTGCACATGTAGAAAAATTATAAAAATTACTTCAATTATTTCCTAGAATAAGATGATAGCCTTATAACTTGAAAATTACTTATGTACTGATGCCCAAATTTTTACCATAGCTAGGACTAGCATAGAGTAACCTACCCACCAAATTTCATAATTTATGGAACTCTACAGCTCAAGCTATAAATTAAACAAATTTGTATGCATTCCAAAACACATTTAAAGGATCTAATAAATTCTTACAGAATTTAAACATCTCAGGCCAGATCCATATTTTTCTAAAATACTACACATCCAGTAGATTCTAACAAAATTTATTTCATGATTTTTGGATCACTAAAACCCTAGATTCCTATTTTCCCAACTAGCACAAAAATTAGTATCAAAATAATAAAATTTCATTTTCACTTCGGACAACTGGGCCGGCCCGGAAACGAAATCCGGCCCACAACTCCCACACCGCGCGCGCTCGGCCCGCTCGGCTCTCCCGCCCGCGCGCGACGCTGACGGGTGGACCCCCGCGGTCAGCGACCGTAGGCAGGGGAGCCGGCACCCGGCGAGCTCCGGTGAGCTCGAGCTCGCCGGAGAAGGGCTCGCGCGGCCAACCGAGCACGGTCTCGTGATCTCCGTCACCCGGCGCACCGATTGGCACCCGTAGGACGGATGGGGATGGGGAGGAGAGGGCCTGCCACCGTGCGCGGCGGCCGGTGACCTCCGGTGGCGGCGCACCGTCGCCGGTGAAGAAGGATAGTGCGGTTTGGGCTCGGTACGAGCTTCACCGAGGCATGGGGGTTCCGTTTTGCTGGTAAGGGGAATGGAGAAGGACCCGAGGCACCCCGACCACGGTGAGGTCCCATGGCGGGCTCCGGCGACCCCTCGGAGGCGGAGAAGAAGGGAATGCGGCTCACCTAGGGTCCAGTCGTGGGTTTCGGTAGGTCCAGGGGATGGAGGGTGTCGTGGCGGAGGAATTGGCAAGCTCAATCGGCCGGTGGTGTGGCGTAGCTCGCGCTCGGGCTCGTCGGAGAAGAAGGGGAATGGCGGCTCGGTTCTTTCCCTTTTTCAAACGAGAAGGAAGGAGGAGGAGGAAATGAATGGGGGAGGTTGGAGCGACAGCAGAGGCGCTCTTCATGCGCTCGGCAGCTGGCCACAGCGCCAGGTCGCGCGCGGCGCGTGGAGGACACGCGGCGGCGTTCTTCTGCCGAGGCGCCACGTTCAGTTCACTGAAATTTTGAATCGCGGTTTCAGTCAAGCCAAGCCTGACAGCGTGACTTTGGCGACCTATAACTCCCAATCCAGGCCGATTTAGTACAATCCGTAATTAGTAAAGTTGTAGAGGTACATATCGTCTACAAAATTGTCCACTGGAGCTCGAGCTGATTCGGTCTATAATGGAAACTATATGGTCTCAAAGTAGTGCTCGATGAATACTGAAACCGGGTTCAGTTAATGATACCGACTGACAGCTCATGTTCATGGCACGATATCTCTTGAACCATTGAGAACCAGGCTTGGGTAATATTGACAAAGTTGTAGGGCTACATGTGATCTACAAGTTTGTCAATAGGAGTGAAGCTGGTTTGGCTTGATTTGCAAACTACAAGCTTCTAAAGTAGGCATCAGTGAAACTGTAAAGTCCAATTCCAGACTTAGAAAAATTCTAAGTCCTGGAATTACACCACTAGCTGACTTGTGGGCCACTTTTGAGCATGTTGTGGTCATTTTCATGAGATGGTCATATTGAGACTTTTGTTCCTCATGAATTTCTTTACAACTTTGCTTAAGGGTGCTCTTCCATGCAAAGTCTCTAAATTAGACTTTCTAATTGGTCAAACTAGAACCTTCTATGGTCAATGGGGGTCAAACTTGTCATGGAGGGCAATTTTGTAATTTTGGTCAACATGAACCTTGATCCAAATGTTACTCTAAGTATAGCTAAGGTGTTGTAGGTCATGATTGATGACTTTACCTTTTTGTTACACCAACTATCAAATACTTTGTGAAATCAATCAAACAAACCCTAAACCAAACACATGAATTGCATTACATGAAATACTAAACATGGATTATGCATGTCATGCTTATGCAAATGCAATGCAATTAAGGACTAAACACTTGAGGTGTTACAAGCCCTCCCCCCTTATAAAAATCTCGTCCCGAGATTTGGAAAGCGTACCATTTTTCATAGAATTCTTTATAACCATCCCGCAAATAATCTTCCCGTTCCCACGTAGCATCACTCTCACTACCCTGATTACTCCACATCACTTTGTACCACTTAACCACTTTACTTCTAGTTACTCGTTCCTGAGTATCGATCACTCGGACTGGTTTTTCTTCATAGGTCAAGTCGGATTCCACCTGATATCACCTAACGGAACTTGTTCCTCAGGAACTCGAAGACACTTCTTAAGCTGAGACACATGGAAAACGTTGAATATGGCACTCATCTCAGGAGGCAACTGGATTTTGTACGCAACAGCTCCACTCTTGCCTATGATCTGGAAAGGACCCACGTATCTTGGTGCAAGCTTTCGCTTAACGCCAAAACGTTGGACACTCTTCATTGGAGAAACTTTCAAATAAACGAAGTCTCCAACTTCAAATTCGAGTGGTTTTCTGCGACGATCAGCATAGCTTTTCTGTCTAGCTTGGGCTGCAGCCATGTGTTTCTGGATAGTACGGACTTGTTCCTCGGCTTCCTGGACAAAATCGATGCCATAATACCTTCTTTCCCCAGCTTCTACCCAGTTTAGTGGAGTTCGGCACTTTCGACCGTACAAAGCTTCGAATGGGGCCATCTTAATACTCTCTTGATAACTGTTATTGTACGAGAATTCAGCTAAAGGTAGCCATTTTTCCCAAGAACCCTTGGATGAAATGACGCATGCCCGCAACAGATCTTCCAAGATTTGGTTAACTCATTCCGTCTGACCAGATGTCTGGGGGTGATAAGCAGAGCTTCTCACTAACTTGGTTCCCAGAAGGTGATGCAAATGCTCCCAAAAGCGAGCAGTGAACTGGGGACCCCGATCAGAAATGATAGTACGAGGTATCCCATGAAGCCGGACTATCTGACTGAAGTACAACTCAGCATAGTCAGTAGGACGATAGTCCACTCTCACGGGGATGAAATGAGCGGATTTGGTCAAACGGTCAACAATTACCCAGATAGAGTTATGATTTTTGACTGTGGGAGGAAGTCCGACAATGAAATCCATACTTGTTTCTTCCCATTTCCAGCCTGGAATGGAAAGTGGCTGAAGCAACCCAGCTTTCATATGCACAGCTTTCACTCTGCAACAGGTGTCACATCTAGCAACATATGCAGCTATCTCTTTCCGCATCTTGGTCCACCAATAAAGTGGTTTCAAATCATAATACATCTTATTACTACCAGGATGGATGGACAACTTGGAAGAATGTGCCTCAGACAGGATCTGATCTCTAAGCTCTCGATCCTTTGGTACCACTAATCTATCCTTGAACCACAGCACACCTTCGTCATCTAACCTGAAATGCTTAGTTTCTTCCTCTTTCATCTTCCGTTTTATGTGAAATATACCCGGATCAGTCTTTTGGAGCTCGATGATTTTATTTCTGAGAGTGCCACTGACAGTGATGTTGTACAAGACTGCCGGATGTAACAGGCGGGATCGGTGAAAATCAGTTTCAACTAAGGAATGGCAATGAGATTTACGGCTCAAAGCGTCCGCAACCACGTTTGCCTTGCCTGGGTGATAGTGCACTTGGAGATTATAATCTTTAATCAACTCAAGCCATCTTCTCTGACGCATATTTAGCTCGGGTTGGGTGAAGATGTATTTGAGGCTTTTGTGGTCTGTATAGATATTGCAGACATTGCCCAGCAGATAATGCCGCCACACCTTCAAAGCATGAACAACTGCGGCCAGTTCTAAGTCATGCGTTGGATAATTCACCTCATGTTTCCGAAGTTGCCGTGAAGTATATGCAATTACTCGGCCTTCCTGCATCAGAACACCTCCCAAACCTATGCCTGAGGCATCACAGTAAACATCAAAAGGTTCTCGATATCCGGTTGTGCCAAAACCGAGCCGAGGTTAGGAGGGGTTCGCAGTTGGTGAAAAGCCGCATCACACTCAGGAGTCCAGACAAACCTGGTGTCTTTTTGCAGCAACCGAGTCATGGGTTTGGCTATTTTTGAGAAATCCGGGATGAAGCGACGATAATAGCCAGCCAACCCAAGGAAACTCCGGACCTCATGAACCGAAGTAGGAGCCTTCCAATTCAATACTTCTTCTACCTTGTGGGATCCACCATAATACCTCCATCGGACAATACATGCCCAAGAAAAGGTACTTCCCGAAGCCAGAATTCGCATTTACTGAACTTTGCATACAGTTTATGCTCACGCAATCTGCTGAGGACAATACGCAAGTGTTCCGCGTGGTCTTCCTCATTTTCAGAATACACTAAGATGTCATCAATGAATACCACCACAAACTTGTCCAATTCGGGCATAAACACCGAATTCATCAAGCACATGAAGTGCGCTGGGGCATTAGTCAGACCGAGGACATAACAAGATACTCATAAAGGCCGTATCTCGTCGAGAAGGCTGTTTTTGGAACATCTTCAGACGGATTTTAATCTGATGATACCCAGACCTTAGATCAATCTTGGAAAAGACTTTAGCTTTGGACAATTGATCGAACAAGATGTCGATACGCGGTAGAGGATACTTATTCTTGACAGTGACTGCATTCAGAGGTCTATAGTCCACGCACATCCGCAAGGTTTGATCCTTCTTCTTTACAAAGATAGCAGGGCAACCCCACGGAGATGAGCTAGGACGGATCAACCCCTTCTTCAAAAGTTCATTCAATTGTACCTTAAGCTCAGCTAACTCATTTGGAGGCATTCTATAGGGTCTCCTAGAGATGGGTGCGGTACCAGGCAGCAACTCGATTTAAATTCCACATCCCGATCCGGAGGGAGTCCGGCAATTCATCGGGAAAGACGTCCGGAAACTCCTTTACTACGGGAATTTCAGCCAACGCCTTTGCTTGCACAGCATGAATTTCCCCCGACAACTCAACTTTTCTGGGAAGTTGAACTAGAAAACCCTTTTGATCGGTAGGATCTCTGAGCATAACCACCCGAGCAGATGTGTCAATGAGTACCCCATTCTGACTCATCCAATTCATGCCCAAGATAACATCTATGTCTAACCCCGGTAACACCAATAGAGCAAGCGAATAACTTCGCCCTTCTATCTCAAACTTAAGGTTCCCCACTACTTTGTTTGTGGAATATTCCCACTTGCAGCACTAATACAATAACCCACACCTTCAACAGTATGCAACTTGTGTGCAAATTTGGATGCAAACTTAGGACTGATAAAGGAATGCGAAGCACCTGAATCAAAAAGTACCACTGCGGGTGTTGGTCAACTAGGAACTTACCAGCCGTGACTACCTCACCAGATGGAATTTCTTCAATGCTGTTATAGTGAGCATGTCCCTGACGACCACCTTGATTGACATTTTTCTTAGGGTACGGACAGTTCCGGGCCCAATGACCTGGCTTGTTGCAATTCCAGCAAGGCATATTGCTAGGAGGAACACTAGAACTACTCTGACCAGAAGTCCCCTTTGGCAGAGCGACAGTATATGCCTTACGGAACCCAGTTTTCGCAGCAGGCTTTTTCTGTGGCGGACGGAACCTTGTATTCTGAGCAGGCGGGCGTGGAGAAGACCTGGGTGCAGCTGAGGCCCTTGACTGAGAAGCACTTGCCTCAAGGGCCCTTTTCCGGCTCTTAGAAGCAGAATAAATAGCATTGTTGTTCTCCTGTGTCAAAGCATCACTGATGAAATCATTGAAAGTGGTACACTTGCTAGTACCCATAGTCTTCATTAGCTTTGGGCCGAGGCCCCTTTTGAAACTAGCAATCTTTTTGGCATCAGTATCCACAAACTCCGTGGCGTACCTTGCCAAGTTGTTGAAGGACTGCAAGTACTCAGTTAAGCTCTTGTTTCCCTGTGACAGCCTCATAAACTCTGTGTGCTTGATTGCCATCAGACCTGGAGGGATGTAATTCCCCCGGAATGCCGCCTTAAACTGATCCCAAGCAATCGGGACATTGGCAGGGAGCGTGGAGCGATAGTGACTCCACCAGATGCCTGCTGGACCATGCAACTGATGGGAAGCATACTCCGTTTTCAGCTCATCAGTTAGGCGTAGCAGACGAAACTTTTGCTCAATTGTATTCAACCATTCATCAGCCTGCAGGGGTTCTCCGCTTCCTTAAAAGCGGGGGCTTTGTATCCAGGAAGTCCTTGAAGTCGCTGTACTGGTTTGGCTCTGGGCCCTGACGACCATGCCGGGCCTCTCGATTAGCCATTTGGCGCAAGGCGTCGGCCAACATACGCTGCCCCTCAACCACGGTTTGCATTAACTCAGCCGGAGTAGGTGGTGGCGGAGGGGGCGGCTGGTCACCTCCTCATTTCACGACCCCCGACGTAGATTGTACGACATCTGCAAAATGCATAGCCAATGAGCACTGACGATGTGGGAAATTTGTAGATGATTATGGCGAAATGTCAAACTGTCTTCAAGAATAGAATTCTCATAATAATTAAGGCACAATAATTCATCACAAACCGCACAATCCATTCAAGCGCATCCATTGCCGAACTCGTACTTGGTAATCCATCAAGACGTTCTTCGATAAAGGCTCACTCACAGGGAGCACAACGGTTATCGGATCGTTTACGTTGCTATCTACGTGATTTTGACCTTTTGCCCGGTACTTGGATTTGATCTCAAGATTGTTAGTGACTGCGAAAGGCTACTTCAAACTGACCACAAAGAGATTTCTCAATGGAAAGTTCTATGTTGGATCAGGACTAGCCACCTCGATACCTGCGCGTGCCAAGCAGCACAACCTTATGTCGCGCGCCATAGGAGGCCCTCGGTTTCGTCGCGGCACCGAAGGGTGCTAATCGTGACACCATCACCGAACACAACACAATAAGACATCCCATTGCGATCGAAATTAACAGGTTCAAACTACATTTAGGAAACATACGGTTCAGCCTTACATCCCAGAGTCAAGTTATTACAAGGCCTCACTCCTTCGCAGGGAGGGCACAAAAGACGATCCTAGCATTAAAGGTACGTGATGACTACTCTAAGCATCATCCTCCGAGTCCGTGTCAAGGATCTCCCCGCCGTCCTCATCACTGGCAGGCTCTAACTCTTCGTCTTCTTCTTCTTCTGGCTCTTCCTCGGGTGCTTCCGCAGGTGGAGCATCTTGTGGTCCATCGACCTCCACTTCATCATCATCATCCTCTGCCATGAAGATTCCGGAACCCATCTCCTCATCAACATTGTTGTTCCTAGGTAGCAGAGGATTTAGCTGGTTGTTCAGGCGGTGCACTTCTTCATGAAGATTGTCATTGTATTCTTCAGCATTCTCCAACTGTTGTTCGAGCTCAAACTGACGAGCTCTCAGAACGTTCTCCTCGTACCAGGCTTCATCCCTCTGTTCCATTACACGGACCAACATACGCTGACAGTTGCGATTGGCCACTGTCAACCTCTGGACTGCAAGTGTTTCTTGATCTCGATCATGAATTACTTGCTCCCGTTGTTGCCGTGCTGCATCCCTGGCAGCGGTCACCTCAGCCAGCTCAGCCCGTAACTGTTCCACCTCGGAGGGCTCAGGACGGGGCTCCCGTGGAGCTAACTGGTGGCGAGGGACCCTTCCACCAGTTGATTTACGGGCTGTCATCCGGGTACGAGCCATCTGTATCAACAAGATGTGACTTAAAGTGAGAATCATTTAGGGGATACGAAATTTTTCTTTAGTCGGGACTATTAAAATTTTTAAGGAGGGAGTAAATGACATGTATGATATAATTAAACATGATGCATGCACGATCCGTACGTCCTCTCACCTTAGTAGAAAACTAATATGCTAACGCTAAACGGTGGCATACATACGTTCTCTCATATAAGCGAAACTATCGGTCTACACGTTACGTTGTTAGTGTACCTGCAGAAAATTTCCATTGCAGCCCAACAATTCCCAAAATAACATACAAGGAAGCAGTAAACTAAATACTTTCCATATACACATCCTCGGATGTATATATTTCAGTATCAAAGCTACCCGATGGATAGATGCCCACAATTAAGTGTTTTTACATAGTTACATGGTTTGAACATGTAAATATGCAAACCACCAAAACTACTCTCCCCTAGACCGCCGGTTGGACGATCATGCTCTCACAACTCACACTTACCAGAGCGTCGAGGTAATTGATCCATACATTACCACCCAAGTGGATGGCATCCATACAATATCACGCCGTATGGACGACGAAACAAAAACAAACAAGGCCCCCAAGTTAGTCTTTATAATAAGCCACCTAAGAGTCCTTATTTGGGCTAAGGGATGTGATCACTGGCATACTTGTAAAATACTTTTTAAAGTTTAACCCTTTTCGCAAACAAATACTTTTGTTTTTAATTACTCGTAATGATGTGCTTAATGTTGAATTATGCTCCGGTACCAGCTGTAACAGAACCGACCAAATTATAAGAGCACAAGTACGAAAACAAGCACCGAAGCGCTCAAATTTTCAAACTTGAGCCCATATAATCCCGGTAGTCAATCGAAATCACGAAGGATTTCAAACCAAACTGCTTACAACCAGGATCGCATCATTCAACATACACATCATACGGTACATTTCACAAGTAGTTCCGAAATAAGTTAACACCACGGAGTAGCAATTATTACAAACCGAGTTTGAAAGTAGCGGAAGCCTAACACACACTGAAGTTACTTAAATACTGCCAGTTTGGATAGATCGACATCCCACAAAAGAACGAGGAGAGTACATAAAGATGATCACGCCTGTGTGATCTAGTCCTCATCCCCCGCGGGGTGAAGACAAGTCTTGCAGAAGCCCTGGTAAAGCATGTCATCTGCAACAGGAGGGAATAAACCCTGAGTACTGGAATGTACTCAGCTAGACTTACCCGTCAAAAACCAGAAATAAAGGAGACACCAAGGATTATGCAAGGCTTACACAAGAGGCTAGCTGACACCACATTTTGCATAAAGCCATAAGTAGCTGAAACTCTTATAACCTGTACTAGCAGTTATTTTTAGCATTTACCTGTCATCTATCTTAGCACCTGTACTAAACATGCACTTGATTATCATCAAACAATTATTCATATTATTCCATAGCAGGTATAAATTGTGGCAACATTGTATCATTCACTTAACCATCTGTTTAATTAATGAGATCTACGTTGCCGCTGCTCAAGTCAAGTGCTCACTAACCGGGAGCGACGGCGATTCGAATCGAATTCCTATCCAGCTGGAGGGGTATTTCTAACACTCACCGAGACGCGCCTGGCGAGGGCTGCTCAGGTCATCTTTCGTACAGTTCAGGAATCGCGGGTCCGAATGATGTCGCGACCCCAAGGGCGACACTCTGCCAGGTGCTAGGGACTCTAACCCCCCCTTGGTCTCACGCCAATGTCCCCAAGCACATCCTTTCTCTCCTCCAAGAAGCAACCTACCATTCGATTCCCGGCCTGAACCATACTACTCGACTTCGCGGTCGGAACGACTTATCCGGCCAACTAAGTGTTAGACTGCGTTCAACATGACTCAAGGACGTACAGCGAATCGGTCCTTAAACGACTCAGACGGGCATGGCTCCACACCCAAGACGTGAAGTGTCCTGCGGATGTACCATCGAACTCCCGCCCGGTCTCAATTCCATTTTAAGGCATGGTTCCATCACGATAGCCATAAGCCACTCGCGACCCAGTCCTATCTCTCGCGGATGACCGGAAATCACCCGACTTCTACCGTACTAAGCAGGGCTAAGCATTGACACGTGCCTACACCTAATATAGGATTAGGGCATAGTATCTGGACAAGGACAGGTATAACGCAACAGTTGTTTTCATACAACTCCTACTACATAATGCAGTAAACAATTAAAAGTACTCAAGATATCTTTATAAAGTGATGGGTTCAGCATGCACCGGGGCTTGCCTTTAAGGAAGGTGGAAGGCCGGTGATCTGGGCACTCCGGGAGGTCTTCAACGGCGTCTCCTTCGCCGATGGGCTCTGTCTGCTCCTCCGGTTGACTCAGTACTTCCTCTGGGATCGTCTGCTCGAACTCGAGGAGCGTTACCCCCTCCGGTACACCTATTGCATGAGTGCATAATAAATCTCATGAATGCATAATGAAAGATGCAATATGCTCGGAATGAAATGCATTACAACAATTTAGCGCTCTATTCAAATCACTTCAAAAGAGTAGGTGCAAATTTCCTCTCCGGTAGAGAAGTACTCACCTAATCTACTTAACCTAAGATAAAGTTGCTCATCTTCAGTTAAAGCCCTAACACCTAACAATTACAAAAGTAACTTGTCTTAGGATATCACACCATATAAATCAACAAGGCATCACAATAGAGCATACTGGACAGCAGCTACTTGTTTTTATCACAACTGGAGATTTATAATTCCAAAAGATATGATCTAGGACAATCTGGAAAGCCCAAGAAATACTCTACAATTCATTTTCAGACCTCAACCCCAAACTCATAAGTTTTCCACGTCAAACTTCACAAGTTCCAGAATCTGTCCTCTCAAAACAGAGAGTAGCAGATTCTGAACTGCCACTTAAAACAACAGTAACTCTCAAACTATTAAGCCAAATGTTCCCAAATTTTGACACAAGCTAGTTCATCAAGTTTACTGTGACTTTGGTATTTACAAGTTTCCCAACAACAAATTTTATCAAAGGTCAAACTTAGAAATACTTCCAGCTGTCCAGAAAACCTAAAATTACAAAGATTAAATATTTGTTGATATGACCAAAGTCTCCTAAAACCAAACTAATGTTACTAACAGTTCACATTAGGTATAAAAACACCAGAAAGTAAGGTGGAACCAACTAGAATATTTATTTAACCCCATTTCTTAATTTACTTAATTATTTAGGTAGAATTTCAAACATATATGTAAACTGCTCCTAAAATTCTACAAAAATTACAGGGGACTCTCTGACCTCCAAATAGACCACAGTAAAAATTTGAACAAGTTTTATTCACAGAAACTCCCTATACAAAATTCACAAGCCCAAAAGGCTGATTTTTGCATAAATCATAAATCACATTGAAAAGTATCAAACAACAGATTTCATATTTTTCTTAGACACTCTAGGGTACCAAGACATTCTCCAAAAATTTACAATAACATTGCACATGTAGAAAAATTATAAAAATTACTTCAATTATTTCCTAGAATAAGATGATAGCCTTATAACTTGAAAATTACTTATGTACTGATGCCCAAATTTTTACCATAGCTAGGACTAGCATAGAGTAACCTACCCACCAAATTTCATAATTTATGGAACTCTACAGCTCAAGCTATAAATTAAACAAATTTGTATGCATTCCAAAACACATTTAAAGGATCTAATAAATTCTTACAGAATTTAAACATCTCAGGCCAGATCCATATTTTTCTAAAATACTACACATCCAGTAGATTCTAACAAAATTTATTTCATGATTTTTGGATCACTAAAACCCTAGATTCCTATTTTCCCAACTAGCACAAAAATTAGTATCAAAATAATAAAATTTCATTTTCACTTCGGACAACTGGGCCGGCCCGGAAACGAAATCCGGCCCACAACTCCCACACCGCGCGCGCTCGGCCCGCTCGGCTCTCCCGCCCGCGCGCGACGCTGACGGGTGGACCCCCGCGGTCAGCGACCGTAGGCAGGGGAGCCGGCACCCGGCGAGCTCCGGTGAGCTCGAGCTCGCCGGAGAAGGGCTCGCGCGGCCAACCGAGCACGGTCTCGTGATCTCCGTCACCCGGCGCACCGATTGGCACCCGTAGGACGGATGGGGATGGGGAGGAGAGGGCCTGCCACCGTGCGCGGCGGCCGGTGACCTCCGGTGGCGGCGCACCGTCGCCGGTGAAGAAGGATAGTGCGGTTTGGGCTCGGTACGAGCTTCACCGAGGCATGGGGGTTCCGTTTTGCTGGTAAGGGGGAATGGAGAAGGACCCGAGGCACCCCGACCACGGTGAGGTCCCATGGCGGGCTCCGGCGACCCCTCGGAGGCGGAGAAGAAGGGAATGCGGCTCACCTAGGGTCCAGTCGTGGGTTTCGGTAGGTCCAGGGGATGGAGGGTGTCGTGGCGGAGGAATTGGCAAGCTCAATCGGCCGGTGGTGTGGCGTAGCTCGCGCTCGGGCTCGTCGGAGAAGAAGGGGAATGGCGGCTCGGTTCTTTCCCTTTTTCAAACGAGAAGGAAGGAGGAGGAGGAAATGAATGGGGGAGGTTGGAGCGACAGCAGAGGCGCTCTTCATGCGCTCGGCAGCTGGCCACAGCGCCAGGTCGCGCGCGGCGCGTGGAGGACACGCGGCGGCGTTCTTCTGCCGAGGCGCCACGTTCAGTTCACTGAAATTTTGAATCGCGGTTTCAGTCAAGCCAAGCCTGACAGCGTGACTTTGGCGACCTATAACTCCCAATCCAGGCCGATTTAGTACAATCCGTAATTAGTAAAGTTGTAGAGGTACATATCGTCTACAAAATTGTCCACTGGAGCTCGAGCTGATTCGGTCTATAATGGAAACTATATGGTCTCAAAGTAGTGCTCGGTGAATACTGAAACCGGGTTCAGTTAATGATACCGACTGACAGCTCATATTCATGGCACGATATCTCTTGAACCATTGAGAACCAGGCTTGGGTAATATTGACAAAGTTGTAGGGCTACATGTGATCTACAAGTTTGTCAATAGGAGTGAAGGCTGGTTTGGCTTGATTTGCAAACTACAAGCTTCTAAAGTAGGCATCAGTGAAACTGTAAAGTCCAATTCCAGACTTAGAAAAATTCTAAGTCCTGGAATTACACCACTAGCTGACTTGTGGGCCACTTTTGAGCATGTTGTGGTCATTTTCATGAGATGGTCATATTGAGACTTTTGTTCCTCATGAATTTCTTTACAACTTTGCTTAAGGGTGCTCTTCCATGCAAAGTCTCTAAATTAGACTTTCTAATTGGTCAAACTAGAACCTTCTATGGTCAAATGGGGGTCAAACTTGTCATGGAGGGCAATTTTGTAATTTTGGTCAACATGAACCTTGATCCAAATGTTACTCTAAGTATAGCTAAGGTGTTGTAGGTCATGATTGATGACTTTACCTTTTTGTTACACCAACTATCAAATACTTTGTGAAATCAATCAAACAAACCCTAAACAAACACATGAATTGCATTACATGAAATACTAAACATGGATTATGCATGTCATGCTTATGCAAATGCAATGCAATTAAGGACTAAACACTTGAGGTGTTACATTATGTTAGCTCTCAACTAGATCCTAATGCATATGCTCAAGACATTGATCTAGTGGCACTTGATTCCCGAGCTAACCGTGATTGCCCCTCTTGATAGTCGGCTATGTATTCTAAATCCGGTCAATCACTTCTCTACTCAACTTAGACCGGCAAAAGAAAAACCCTATGGTTATACCTTTGCCTTGCGCTCTTAGATCCTTCTCTTCCACTTGATCATCAAGTCCACCATATTATGTGCATCTCCACCATGATCGACATTTCATGTCCATGCACCATTTCTTTGTGATCTTGTGGCCACCACTCCTTGCCACGTACACCTTCATCACATGTGTTGCTTATGCCTAACTCAAAACACTTAACACATGGCATTAGCAACTTGGTGTCATTAATTACCAAAACCAAACTTGGACTTTCAGAGGAGGGGATGGAGTCTCCCATCGCCCCCCTTGCGGCGGCGACCATCCACTCGTGAAAGTGAGGCCACCGCCCTTGAAGTAGCCCTACTAATGGGTGAGATTCCAACCCATTTCCACCCCATTCCAAATCTAATTAATTGTTTTCTAACCCCATCCCACCCCATTCCAAATCAACTTGTACCCAACCCGCCCCGTCCCAGTCTGTCTTGGGTAGCCATGGGTTCTACTGCCGTGGGTTGCCATGGATTTGTCTACGACTGCTGCTCTGCTGTTGATGTTTGCTTTTTCATCTTGGCTGCATCGATTTCATCGATACAGGCGTACCCGCTGACACCGAGGAGCAGCAACGCCATGAACGATCTCGTTAGCCATCTGCGCTCTGGTCTGATGCACCTTCCGCATCTACGGCCCCATGCATGTAGCATGCCATGAGCATCGCCAGGCGCAGGGGCCCGCCCATGGTCGCCTCCACCTTCCCGGCACTGCGCCACAGTGCTGCTGTCCATGCAGACTAGCGACTTCGGTGCCACAAGGCCATCGCCGGCAAGGTTCAGTGCAACCTTCGCGGAGATGGAGACGGCGGCGAAAACGATGCTGCCGCAGCCTTCCGTCCCAAGGAGCACGTCCATGTTACCTGTAGTCTTCCGTCCTGTTGGAGGACACGAACCAGTGCAGCGTCGATAACGGCTGGTGGCGGCGTGATTTGATTCGCTGGTGCCCTCGAACGAGTGGTCCAAGTATGCCTGGTGGCTCAGATGGGTGTGTCACGCTAGTGGCGGCCATCCAAGTGTGCGACCCGTCACGGCGGTACGAGGCTGTGGGCGCACCGATGGTCGCCGTCGTGCAGTCGGCGAGGCTACTGGGTGCGTCTGGCTACAGCGCCGAAAGGTTCAAGGTGCGGAGCCTGCACGTTGGTGGCGTGCAGATGAGATGCCCACCGTCCGGAGGCAGCGGGAGCATGAGCTGGGGCGCGGAGAGGAAGAAGCTGACGGCAATGCAGTGGATGCTCGCGCATAGGCCGGCCCGCGCCAGCAAGAGGGCGACGACGCCGACGGTGCAGGCGAGGGCGAGAGTAGTGCAGCGGCCCGACGTCGTGTGGAGCCTGTCGTCACAGGTGCTCACTAGGATGTGGCTTAAGACATTGCGGAACCTATGATAACCCATGCCAACCCATCCCAACCCGTTTTTGCTATAAACCCAACCCACCCTGCCCCCGTGAGCTGCTACTACCCATTCTCACCCATCCACATAGACCCCAGTTTATAACCCAACCCATAATATCCGTTGCGACCCAACCCATTAGCAGGCTTACCTTGAAGTTTGCACGGGTAGGGAGGCCACCGGCCCCGCTGTCCGCGCGGGTAGGGAGGCCACCGTGTGGTAGCGAGGTTGCCACCCCATCCGTCCGTGCGTAGGGTGATTCGAGATGGTGCAGATGCTGATTTGAGATGAAGAATATCGATTTTGGGTGGAGGCAGGTCGCTATAGCGCGGAGGAAGGGACAGGCGGAGGCGTAGACGGCGGTGCGGAAAAAAAGGATGGCAGAGACGGAAGACCGAACGTGTGCTCGAGATAGGAGTATTTCTCAAGATGCGAGACAGTTGGTTTTGACGAATTTTTTTATTTGCTATTGGGTCCTTTATATCTATATAACCCCACGTTGTGTATCAAAAAATTAACTATGGACTACTGACATATTGTCCTCTTCCCATTTGTCCATGTACATTGCTCTTGGTGGAACGGTGGTGTCTGAATCATGTGTTTTACCACACACACCATGGCACACCGCACAACAGGCGCTCGCTCCCGTCCTCACCCTCACCATGGGGGGCATTTACATATTTGCTATCCTTACGGAGGACACGAAAACATGTCACTGATATGTAGAACCACATGATATCAACCCTGTCACTCCCCGGATGGTAAATATGTAAAAATACCTCAACACAGGGACCACCCACTCCACCGTCTCACGTGTCACGGGTACCAAACCATCGACCACGCGAAAAGGGGGAAGGCCACCCAACGAGGAGAGGGGGAAAAACAAGGCCTTCGCAAGCTGGCCAGCTAGCTCCCTATCGACTAACAAGGCAGAAAGTCACCACGCTCAGTGAGCGAATAAGCGAGAGAGATACCGAGGAGGGACGGATCGGGATGGGAGGGGTGACCTCGAGTGTGGCGGCGAAGATGGCCTTCTTCCCGCCGACACCGCCGTCGTACGCGCTGGTGGAGGACGCCGGTGCGGGGGTCACCACGCTCAGCGGCCAGCCGCACCGGGAGAACGTCGAGTTGCTGCGCTTCCGCACCCGCAAGGGGAACACGCTGGCGGCGATGTACGTACGCCACCCGGACGCCGCGTCCACGGTGCTCTATTCCCACGGCAACGCCGCTGACCTGGGCCACCTCTACCAGCTCTTCCTGCACCTGTCCTTCAACCTCCGCGTTAACATCCTCGGGTGAGGATTGGCCCCGCCTATCGCCTGATTGCTTTCCCTCCAAGTGTAATTAGCTTCACGTAGCTTGCTTCTCCTTTTCTGTTTGGCGTGATCCCGTGGTCTGTGGATGCTCTTGGGCATGCGTATCTTGGCGGCTAGCCCTGGGCTCAGGCGTTCCTCGATTTGTCACCGTCGATGTGTGAAATCTTGTGTTCTGACGCCAAATTCTTTCCTCTTTCTCCCTAGTGTGTTCAGATTTTACTAAGTTTGGGCGGAATTCCATGTTTTTGGTATGCTTGCCTAACTTTCCTTTGCTTTGTCCCCATTTGTTTCCCGTGATCTTCTTTGAGTGTGGGAATATCCATTTCCTTGTTCTTTTTTTTTTCTTGCGAAGATTTCCTTGTTCATAATAGGATTGGGTCTTGCTTTCGCGTAACTGGGGATATACATATACATGGCGTGATATCTAGTTCGATGCCTGGATTTTTGGGTTATTTGTGAGTGAAGTTGTTGAAATTCTTTTATATTTGGGATTTCTTATATATGGGATGGAAACGATTTTTTTAAGGAGTTCGTCTTCTTTCTATTTCTTTTTCTAGAATTACAGCATGGAATGTTGAGCTACTGGGCTGAAACTTCTGCGCAGCGAAGATCCTGCCTGGCTGTTTTGGGGTTTGGTATTGCAGCTTTTCTTGAAGAAGAAGATGAAGAAAAAAAAATCTTGCGCAGGGCAGTCGGACTGATATGATGATATTAGTTTCTGCTTTGTTAGCTTTTCTCAAATGTGTGCTATACTGCGATGTACTACTACCTCCATCCTGAAAAGATGTAAGATCTAGTTCTGATTCTGTCTATACTCAACTATTGAAAGTTTGACCAAATTTATAGAAAATAGTACCACTATTTAAGACATCAAACAGTATTCTATGAAAATATATTCCATGACGAATACAATATTGATGCTTTCTTTTTTCTAAACTCGATCAAATTCGAAATGGTTTCACTTGTTACTATGCTAGATAGAATTGCACTCTTTTCAGGATCGAGGGAGTGGCTTTTTTCTTAGGATTTTTTTTTGGTCGGGGGTGTAGGATGCCTGCAATCTGATACTTCTCTTCCATTCCACAATTCTTGTTGTGGTTGACCAGTTGATCCTGTGCATTTATGAGGAAGTTTACTTATCCTATCCAAGGGAAATCACTGATGGTCTGTTCGCTTGGCTGTTAAACCATGACTGAAAGTACCGTTCATTGATTTGTTGTGAGAGAAAAACACTGTTCACTCGCTGAAAAAGTACAGCTTATAAGACAAGCGAACAGGGCCACAGTAGTTTCTCGTGGTCAATGAAAAGGAACTCATTCTTGTAGACTTGGCTCATCGGTTACTGTGTGGTGCATAAGTGCATTACTGGTGTATATTCAGGGTTCTCTTTGCACATGATCGAGATTCTAGATGTGCTAGGCTGTGTTTCTATAAGGATAAAATTTGGGCAGTGATTCAGTCATAGGGCAAAAGGGCCAAAGTTGATTTATAGGGTATTCTTTTGAGTGGTTGGGCCTTCACTTTTTGGTAGGACAGAAAGAAGCTATCAGCTGTGTCCTTGTTACCCTGCACTTATAGATTCAATGGCGCTCTAGAGAGGTTGTTGTCATTGCTAAATTGATCCCTTTTATATTAATTAAACATTTCAAATGGTTTATCTCAGACTGCATTTCTTGTCCAGAGGATTTCTTGCCAAAACATAACCACAATATGGATGATGGAGACCCATATACTAATTTCATGGCAAATCATTGTCTGGATATGTCTCCATTATTGCATCATCTTCATGGGGTTCAAAATAGATTTCATTTATGCTGTGTCTAAAACTACATTCTTTTACATTATGGGTGGGACTGTTTGATAGAGTTTTGTTTTGGCATCTTATGCCTTGGTACTGCTTGCTTGCTCATTGAGATAGTTATGTGGTGCGTCATTATTTCCTTTCTGGGAAGTTCATTGATGAATGATTATTGATCTGTAAAGTCCTTCATGTTTAGGAAAGTTTGGTGCCTCTGTTTATCTCATTTATCTCTAGATACTAAAGGAACTTGAACACAGTCATATTGTCTTATAATGACTTCCTAAAATTGAAAGGTTGTTGACGGACAAACTTGTATGTGTGTTTCTTTTGCATGCATAAAATAAAGTTAGGAAAATAAAGTATTTACGCATAGCTGGAGCTCAAGCTATGACTTCATTTGCATGATGATCGTATGTGATAGAGAGCACATGCTGGCTGTGCTTAATCGATGTTGGACCATGGATAGATTTTCAAGCATGGCTTGCCTTGCCTCACCTAGCATCCTGTCCGTGCTGTGGTCAAGCCAATGAATTCAGCGTTTGCTTGTCTCGTGTGGTGGCTCGACAAGTGTGGTTAATCATCTTCAAGAAAATTGGGTTGCAGGGAATGTGGCTGCAGTTGGACATGGGACTCCATATTGTGGTGTTGCATGACCAATCTTATAGGAAAGGTTTACAGGAAAAGGCTCAACAGTTTGATCATGGTAGCTTGGTAAATTGGAAACATCTAAAATGACTTAGTGTTCCACGAGGCCACTCTAAGCGTGAGCATGATTGTGAGGAGGGGGTTTTGCAGTGTGCTGCCATGGCTTGCCAGTTTGGCATCCTCTGGATGCCATTTTAGGAACCCCACTGCACAGATTTTGGTGATCGTTTCTTTTCTTTTGTGATGTGTGTTGCTGTTAGCACAGTGTGGTGTGTGTTAGGTGTATGTGTGTGGGTTTGTAATCTTCATTCTTCTCTAATGGAATGACATGCAGCTCTCCTGTGCGTTTGAGGGGAAAAAGTTTTACTTTGTAAACAATGCAGCATGCGTTTGAGGAAAAAATGTTACTTTGTAAACAATACAGCATATGCAACTTGTTACTTGATTTTCCTGTAATCAGAGGCTAATAGTAACTTTGAAACTACGCAGGTATGACTATTCAGGATATGGGCAATCGTCAGGAAAGGTATGTTGAAGTCTTGAAGATGAGCAATGTTATTTTTCATAACGAAACTAAGTGTCTACTTTGCTAAGTGTTTGCACTGTCCCATTTTAGCCGAGTGAACACAATACTTATGCTGACATAGAGGCAGCTTACAAGTGCCTCATAGAGAACTTTGGTGCCAAGGAAGAAGAAATAATTCTTTATGGACAATCTGTTGGAAGTGGGCCTACTGTAGATTTGGCCAGTCGTTTGCCTCAGCTGCGAGCTGTTGTCCTGCATAGTCCTATATTGTCAGGGCTGAGAGTTATGTATCCTGTGAAGCGCACATATTGGTTTGACATCTACAAGGTTTGTTGTCATCTGTTAATTGCGTCATTCAACATTGAGTTATCTTATCCACTTCTATATCTTAGGTGCCTGATTTTTTGTTGTTATTCAGGCAACATGCAATTTTGTCATTGTTTGGCTATAGAAAAAAAGTAAATTGTCTCTTGTGAGCTGTCCTTTTAGTTGTACTAGTTGTTTGTGTAAGATTGTTGCCTGAAAATTTCTAAAAATTCAGGAACCTGAAATATAACAACTCCTGTCCTGCTGTATCTCTATTTTATACTGACAGTTCTCTGTTGTTCATTTGCTTCCAGAATATTGATAAAATCCCTCAAGTTACATGTCCTGTGCTCATTATACATGTAAGTGTATCTTCATCTTACATTTTTCTCTCTTTCTGAAATTTTATTTGACAATTCATAGCCAGGTGTGGTGTTCTGTTCCATATGTATGTGTGCTTCTCAATTGTTTCTTTATGCTATATGAGAATTATTTCAATTATGTTTTATAAAAGCAGACATAAAACCTTAAAGTCGGATTACATGAATAAAGTTGTTAGCTTGTGCATCAGCTTGCATTCCCACCTGATATTTGGATTACTCACAAGTGCTGAAGTATCTAAGTTTATTGTATACCATTCCTCAACAGTTTAAGCTTTGGTGAATATGATTTCTGAATTTTGCTTATAAAAAAACATGTTTAAGAATTTTTATATTATTTAATTGTAATTTATGAGCCCCTGTTCGCTTGAACTTATTAGTCTGGCTTATCAGCCATGGTACAATGTTTTTCTCTCACAACAAATCAGCGAACAGTACTTTTCAGCCTAGTTTTTCAGCGAAACGAATAGGGCTGCAATGATTGCATCCCTATTTGTTGCTTTGTTTTGTGTGATTCAACTAAATGCTACATACTACATAGTATCATGCAACACACTACTTGTTACTTTGGTCTATCATGTACTTTTAATTTGCTAGACTGAAAGCACTATTTTCAGGTTTGGTATATCGTCATCCATGTAGTTCTTACTTTCAACATCTAGATGTCTTCTTGATAACTGGATAAGTTGTGGAGAATAGCTATATGCGCATCATTATATTAAGAAGTAAAAATGGGAAATAACCCATACAACACACCCAGACTAGCCAAAAAGGCAAGCCCTCACACTCACACCAACTCACACAAAAACTCCCCCAGACTCTTTGATCCTTAGGATACAAGCGCGCCCGTGTCTGTTTCAAAGGGCGACCAACAGCAGCACTAGGATCCTAACTTTCTGAATGGGGGGCAGTCAGGAGGGAAATTCCTCGAGCCCCAGCCAACGACCATAGTTTTCGCTCTTCTCCAGCATTGGTCAGAGCTCTTGCAATATCAGGGGCTGCTCCATCAAAAAACACACCTGTTGCGATGAGTCCATACAGTCCATGCTCCAAGAATTATGAGAGAATTGATTCCTTGCAATATTATGTCACTAGTAGTACTACTCACTCTATCCCACCAATCTAAAAAAGAGAGTTC
>CM039609.1:22161191-22224995 GCA_022457205.1 Saccharum spontaneum
ATGGCAGATGTGCATAGATTATAGAAAGCTTAATAAAGCTAGTAGGAAGGATCATTTTCCATTGCCTTTTATTGATGAGATGTTAGAATAGTTAGCCAATCATTCTTTCTTCTGTTTCCTTGATGGATATTTAGGGTATCACCAAATCCCTATCCATCCTAATGATCAAAGCAAAACCACTTTTACATGTCTCTATGGAACATATGCTTATCGTAAAATGTCTTTTGGGTTATGTAATGCTCCAACATCTTTTCAAAGATGTATGATGTCTATATTTTCTAAAATGATTGAAGAGATTATGGAAGTTTTCATGGATGACTTTTTTGTTTATGGAAAAACTTTTGATGATTGTCTTGAAAATTTAGATAGAGTTTTGCAAAGATGTGAATAAAAACACTTAGTCCTTAATTGGGAGAAATGCCATTTTATGGTTAGAGAAGCAATAGTGCTTGGACACTTAGTGTCTGAAAGAGGTATAGAGGTAGATAGAGCTAAAATTAAAGTAATTGAATAGCTACCTCTACCTGTGAATGTGAAAGGAATTAGAAGTTTTCTTGGCCTTGCTGGTTTTTATCGTAGGTTTATAAAAGATTTCTTGTCTATTGCTAGACCTCTTACTCGTCTGCTAGCCAAGGATGTTCCTTTTGAATTTAATGATACATGTTTAAGATCTTTTGAAATTTTAAAGAAAGCGCTCATCTCAGCACCAATCATTCAACCCCCTGATTGGTCTTTACCTTTTGAAATTATGTGTGACGCAAGTGATTATCCTGTGGGGGTAGTTTTAGGACAGACTAAAGATACAAAGCATCATGCAATAGCCTATGCTAGCAAAACTTTAACAGGACCTCAGCTTAATTATGCAACTACTAAAAAAGAGCTCCTTAATGTTGTTTTTGCTATCGATAAGTTTAGATCTTACTTTGTGCGAGCTAAAGTAATTGTTTATTCTGATCATGCTACTCTGAAGTATTTGCTCACTAAGAAAGATGCTAAACCTCGCTTAATATGATGGATTTTGTCACTCCAAGAATTTGACTTAGAAATAAAAGATAAAAAAGGAGTAGAAAATTCTATTGCCGATCACTTGTCTAGAATGCAATTTGAGAATTTACAGGAACTACCCATCAATGATTCACTCCGAGATGACATGCTCTACGGGATCAACAGATATGACCCCTGGTATGCATATATTGTTAATTTTATTGTTTCAGGATATGTACCACCAGGAGCAAACAAAAGGAAACTCGTCCAAGAAAGTCGTACTCACATATGGGATGAACCGTACCTCTTCCGAGTTTGCTCAGATGGCCTGGTCAAGAGATGTGTACCTATTGAAGAAGGAATAAAAATCATTGAGAGATGCCATTTATCACCATATGAAGGACATTATGGGGCATTCCGCACACATGCAAAGATTTGGTAATGCCGATTCTTTTGTCCAACAATGTATGAAGACACAAGAGAATTTATTAGAAGATGTGGACCATGTCAAAGGCACGGCAATATCAATACAAGAGATGCCATGCCACTCATCAACAATCTTCAGATCGAACTCTTTGATGTCTGGGGAATTGACTGCATGGGACCATTCTCGCCATCAAAGAAATGCTAGTATATTCTGGTGGCAGTAGATTATGTCTCCAAGTGGGTCGAAGCTCTGCCATGCAAGAATGCTAATAACATAAATTCCAAGATGTTTGAAGAGATAATATTTCCAAGATTCGGAATCCTGAGGATAGTGATAAGCGATGGAGGATCACACTTCATTGAAAAGCGCTTTGAGCACTACTTGTCTAAACATGGAATATGTCATCCCCTATCATCCTCAGACAAGTGGACAAGCAGAAACATCCAATAAGCAAATCAAGAATATTCTGCAGAAGACAGTAAATGAGATGGATACTAGATGGAAGGACAAGCTTCCTGAAGCACTCTGGGCATACCGAACGGCATACAAGACACCCATTTGGATGTCTCCTTATCAGTTGGTGTATGGGAAGACTTGTCACTTACTAGTGGAATTAGAATTTAAAGCTCACTGGGCTATCAAGAAATGGAACATGGACCTTGATGCTACCGAAGTAAGGAGGAAAATGCAACTCTCAGAGCTAGATGAATGGAGAGAAAAAGAATATCATAATTCAAAGATTTATAAAGAGAGAGTCAAGAGATGGCATGACAAGAGAATCAAGGAGTTCGCCCTAGGAGATAAGTTATTACTTTTTAATTCCAGGGTAAAACTCTTTCGACATGAAAAGCTATGAAGTAAGTGGGAAGGACCATTTAAAGTGGTCGATGCATCTTCACATGGAGTGGTTACACTTCAAAATGATGAAGGTACGTTATTCAAGGTAAATGGTCAACGCCTTAAATTATTTTTATAGCCTAAAAAAGAATTAGAAGAATTAGATGTGATTAATTTCTTTATTACTTAAGTATTGTTGGGCCTGACCTTTTTAGTTTTCATTTTTCAGGGCCCAACATATTTTTTGAAATAACAAAAAAATTTAGAAAATACTGCAAAAAAGAGGATCAGAGCCGGGCTCGTGGTCTGGGCGCCCTAGGGCTAGGCGGCCGCCTCACCCCCTGCGCTGTTTCACTGCCGCCTTTTGCCTTCATGGTTGTTCTATATTCTTCTTCTAGAAAAAGTTTATTCCTACCTTATTCGAGCGTTTTTATCATGAGATACCATTTAGATGCCATTTTGGTCCTCTGAGCCCTCCTATATAAACACCCCATGATATTAGCCATCCTCATTCCATCAGATCATTCCTCTCTTCCTTTCAAAACCTTGCTAGCTCTCTCTCCAAAGCTCCAATGGCCAACTATGACAAGAGGATCATCCCCTACGGACTCAACCTCAACTCCATTGCTAAGGAAGATCCAGATTGCAAAGTTCTTATCCCAGTTAGCAATGCTACACCCCTCGCTGCCATTCCAACAAGGCCTCATAGCTATAGCTAATCCTACTTCGCTCAGCCAGTTCTTGCAGCACCTTCACGGCCCCTCCTACTAGAAGATAAACCGCTGAAGGGGCCCATCGTCCAGCTACCTGCTGGAACCAAGCTCTTGCCACCAAAGCACAATGAGACACTTGTTGGTGTGAAGACCAACAAGAAAGGAGAGATCGTATGTGCCAAGTACAGCACTGGGGAACGCACCTACTTCGAAGGAGTCTGCGCTCATCCAAGCAAAGTCAAATTCCTCCCACCCAAGGAAGCTCCTCAGCACACTCTTGCTAAATCTAAAACTCCACGCAAGCATCATAAGACTTTAGCTGATCTAGAGAAACTGATAGAGGCTCAACAAGCAACTATTTCCTCTATAGAAGCCACTCTACGCCTTTAGGGTAGATGTTTTCTTCGCACACATGAGAAAGTAGAGGACATAGAGAAAGACAGCAAGAAACTAGACAAGCACTTAAGTTCCTTAGAGCCTCCTAAGCCAAAGAAGTAGATTGAGCCAGTCTAGCAGTTGATAAGGCACCTTCGAGATTAGTCACGAGATTGCTTATATTCATTGCTTAGTTCAATTCCTTTATTTATAATTCATTGTTGTCACACCCGGTTTTCTAAAGAACAAAATCAGGCTAATCATATGTGTGCCCAGGAAGTCCACACATATGTCAAAATGAAAAAGTATCAGAAACAATGTTATTATATAACGTATACATAGCTATATTAACACTTACATCAGAGTATCGCGGAACGGTGACTAAACTTCAGGCTCCATTCTTCTCAGGGACGGCTGACTGGTGGCTCCATATGCCAAGCACTTCTGAAAGACTTCTGAAAACTCCACTACACCTTCATCCTTCTTCTAAGTAGCACCTTACTACACACTGGAGTGTGGTGGAAATAGCAAGAGTGAGTCCATGTCGAACTCAACAAATATAACATGGGGTTCATGAGGCTCAAAAGGATAGACACTGGTTTACAGCATTTAGCTTTTACTTGTCACAATTTTATCATATGAGTAGCATCAGGTTTGCATTAATCCCACAATAAACATATGATCAATGTAAAGTTGAATAATGAATAGCAAAAACACATTTATAGTCATTAGTGATCATCTATTCCGTAAGGGTCCAAGGCCACTCGTGACCGTGAGCACGACTGATATACCAGTTTTACACTCTGTAGAGGTTGTACACTTTCACTGTGAGTCGTGATTTACCCTTTCGCCCGAGGTGATCAGCCTCTTGACCCACTACCAAGGAAGGTCGGCAGGGTTCACTATGAAGTCTTTCAAAGGTTCGTCTAACAATTTAGGGCCATTAGATTCACTCGGCAAACAGATGTAGAGCCCCCTTCCAAATGGCACAATGACGCGCAGCCTATATACATGAGGACAGAGGCCGCACTATACCCGATTCGTCAAGCCATTCTTACGCCATGAAGGTTACCACTAACAAGCTAGAAAAGGTCCTCATACTTGACTAAAGCCAGAGCTATATAGCCCTCACAGTTGTACTGTAAGTCCCGGATGTTCGCTTACAGATGAGTCCTTATGGAGAGTAATTAGAGCATCAAAAGTAACCCCCATGCTCTAATCCCCTTTAAACATTAATCAAGATTATCTTTTAATATTTGTTGCATATTCCATTAATCAATTTACATGATCATAGTCCATGTTTAAGCACTAGCCATACTACCCAATGCAATATAATAGGTATCAAGGTATAAGATCAACACTAAGTCATCCTTAACAAGGGAATAGATGCATAATGATATTATTTGCATATTGTGAATAGGACAACAAGGAAATCCCATGTTATACTTGCCTTGAACTTGCTTTACACCTAAAGCAACTTGCTCCGAGAACCTTCAGTTGTCTTCTGGCCATCCCCTCTTGATCTTCAACACTTATAGAGGGTTTTCATTCTACTCGTAGTGAACATCACGCATAGGCAAACATGCAAGAAGCAAACATAGAAAACTAAGAACAATACACCACACAAGTTAAAAACGACGTACTATAAGAGAGCTATCGGCTACGGTCACGAGAACACAAGAAACATCGATAACGGAACTATCGTTAAAAAGAAAAAGACTATCGAAATATTTATATTATAAAAGGAACCACTACATACTTATTTATTTTAGCTAACAAGATCATGGAAAAGTAATTAGTTCAGATTAGACAAATCATATTTGGACTCAACACCGAGTTGAAATTAACCATGGTTTATATATTTTATAAATATTTCCACACAATATTATATATATATATTTTATAGTGTTTAAGTCATTTATACATTATACTTTAGAAAGGTAGAACATGTGACAAAGACTAAATATAAGCATTTATGATTTATGGTGAACTAAGCAAGTCCTAAATGAAAAGGCATTCATGTCGATATTAATCACATTAACATTGAGTTATGAGATGCCTAATGTTTAAACCTAAATTACTTTTAAGTCTAAAAGACATTAAATAGCATTCATATAATTAACTATATGTTTTCTATTTAACTAAGTTACAATTGATAAACACATATTAAAGCTAATACTTATTTATTCATAAAATACCGGAGATAAAACCACGAATCACTTTTAACTAGATGCTCAGTTGCATAAACATTAATCAATTTAATACTTAAACTTATGATTTTCACAGTTGCGAGACATGCTAAACATCACTGCAACACGTAGTCTTAATCAGCGCAACCGCAAAGTAACAAGAACAAGTTTCTATGTTAGGTTGGCTTTCATTAGAAATGCATTAAATAAATACTAACCAAATTGCATCTAAACCGACTTTATATGATCATGTTTAAACTAGGCAAATTATAACCAATAAATACATATTTAAGTTGACTAATATTTATAAAAAGATTAGAAACAAGTTTACCTAATCCTTAATCAAATTAGTAGGATTAATTTCATAAACATGTGACATGGTACATGACATTGTTCAAGTGTATCTTACATCGGCACGGTCGCAAGGCAACAAGAACGAAAACGGAATTACAGCCTATGTTGATTTTAACTAAAATGCTATTAAATAATTATTAATCAAATTAGTATTTTAATCAATAAATTCATAACTAAATGACACGATAAACAATGCCACTATCGTGAAGATTATGTCGGCACGATCGCAACTTAACAAAACAAAAGTATAAGACTAGATTACTTTTAATTAGAAAGCTTTTAAATAAATATTAATCAAATTACATTTATATTATATAAAAGAAACAACTACACACTTGATTATTTTAATTAAATAAAACCATAAGAATGACATTAATTCAGATTAGTCACCTCATATTTTATTTGAATTGTTGCTTTCTTAAGTTCTGGATCGGCACTCTTCACCACATCATAATGCAAATGCTCCTTGATCTGCTTGCCGCGCTTCTTCTTGTGGCTGCTGATCTCGAGCTTGTCGCGGTAGCACCAGAGAACGGAGGGGCGCGGTGGGAGGAAGTGCCTCTGCCAGGACTTGGACTCGCAGTTGTAGACAAAAACCTCATACTGATTGCTCAGCAGCTCGTCGTCTCCCTGCAGCTCCTCCTGATAGGGACGGCCCTCAATGATGTAGAAGCTGCCATTACCGGCGGCGGCATCAGCACGGGATGGGAGTGGGACAAAGCAGGGCAAGGGCTCATGCTTGGGCACGTGGAAGTAGGGAATGGTCTCCACTTGGGATGTGTTCACGTCGAAGAGGACAGTGCGGTAAGATGGGTCCGCGCACAGCAGCTTTCGACCTGCAAGCGGCAAACACTTGATATACCAGTAACAGTCTACGATTGAGCATCGGAAGTTCATGGTTGGTTGGGGAAGCTGAATCTCCCGGATCTTCCTTGTGATCGATGAAGCTGCTGCCTGCCTGTAGTTCTTGCGATCGTCTTGTGGCGGCCGTTCTGATTCAGACCTGTTTCCTTTCGGTGGCGGCAGTACAGGTGTCCTTGTGTTGAAGAGCTTGTGGCGCCTCAGGTCGATGCAGCGCAGCGATTTGCCTCCCTAGACGCCGTTGTCCACGATCAGATTCAGAAAGCCACGCGAGACGCCCATCGCCGGTGGATTCAAACCGACGCAGCGCAGCGCTGGAGAACGGAGGCGACAGGGAGGAGCTGGCGGCGGCGGCGGAGATCGAACATGGCTGCTAGCTCGACGCGAGGCAACTCTTGGTCTAGGGTTCTGCAATCGGGAGGAGAGAGTCGGGGTTTCGGCTTGGCAACGCGTCAATGTCGGCGGCAGAGCGACGGAGAACGGCAACCACGGGCGACGCGGCAGCCACGCTTGTCCGCTGCGCGGGGCTGGGGCTGGGTGACGCCGGCGACGACGGCGACAGCGACGGCAACAGCGACGGCGAGAGAAGGATGAGAAAAATATGATTTACTACACGAGAGATTTCCCAAACTAGGGGCTCCTCCACGGTAGTTTTTGATGTGCTTTGCCTATGGGGTAGGTACGTATATATAGGGAGGAAAACTCTCTACCTTCATGTCAACTAGCGATATGGTGCTAATTGATGTTGCACCCTCCATCTTTACTAATAGGCCTAATTAATTATTAAAGCCCATTAGTAAATAAATGAATGGGCATTTAGGATTATTGCACACAGGCTTTGGTGGAAAATGAGATATTTATTATTTTCGGAATTAATTAATTTCATGGATAAAATAATTCCAGAAAAGTCCAGAATTATTATTTAAGCCGCGAAAAATACTCCGAAAGCTCCGAAAATTCAGGGAAATTTTCCAGAGACATTATGGAATATGAGGAACCCAAATAAAGTATTTGGAGCTCATGAAAAGATATTTTGGAGCATCTAAAAATTAGATTATGCTCACAGACAAGTGGAAACAAGCTACAGAAAAAGTCAGAAAAATTCTCGAGAAGTTTGTAGAGATTGATTGATGGACGAGAAACTGAAAAGAGTGATTTGGGTTATAAAGAAAATATTTTAGGAAACTCCCAATGAAAACTTGAGCTGAGAAACAAGGAATATTGATTGCGGAAAAAGATAAAGACGTGCTGGAGAAGAAAGATATTATTTTTTTATAACTAATTGATGTTATCATAAACTAAACTTAGGAAATTTTATCCGAATATTAAAACATTTATTTTAATTAGTGTTTTCTATGCACAACCCAAAATCAAAAATTTTGGGGTGTGACAATTCTACCCCACTTAACATGAATCTCGTCCCGAGATTCGGAGAGACTAGGAAGAAAGATAAAGTTGATTATCAAGGTTGTTCTAAGACCTTTGTCGAGATATAATATAGAGATTAAGGATTAACAAAGTTGGATAAAGAAATTGAAGATAGCTCTTTAAGATTGTTTTGAGATTAATGAGGTGTAAGAACGACCATCGAAGATCGACAAAAAGGTGATAAGAAAGATAAAGATTGATGGCGAGAAAGTGAGATTGGTTAAGGGGCAAGGACTAGCAAAAGATGATATTATGATAGCGATTGGTCTTTGGATCTTCTTATCTCGTGACTTGAGATTGATGATGGTGGCGGACGCTACCCCACTTAACAAAGATCTTATTCCACCCGACGATGTCATTGATGGCAACACTTTCTTTAAGGCTTACTACTATTGATGAGTCCTTCATGTGTTAATCCTCCCTTAGGTTAAGATAAAAGGAGAAAGCATAGAAACCACGAGTAAGCAAGGATGATATATGGAAAAGACAATAAGAATTAGGATTGATCGAAGGTTAAGTAGGTCAAGAGAGGATACTACCCCACTTTAACACAGATTGAGCTAATTCTCAAGATGATTTCGGGCCTCCTTTGGAACACAAGAACAAAGACAACACACAGGCATCACGTCAAACAAGACAAGCACACATCAGGCAACACAAAGCACCAATCACATCATCGGTACTACACGTGCTTCTTCAACAATGGTGGTTATTCTAATGGCACATTGGAGATGATGAAAGGCCATCGAACTTTTGAACAAGGTAAGATCAGAAAACTTTTGGTAAAAACAACACAAATAAAAAAAAATCAAGGGAGTAAGAAATAATAGCTCAAAGGAAGCTATCAAGGAAGAGATACAACAGGACAATGAATAGGAAATAGTCAAAATCAATGAGTCAAGGGATCACAAAATAGTTTTATAGTAAAATAAGTTTTAAAATACGTCCAGTGCTACTTGGCATACGTCCTACAGTCAACACTGCTCTGATACCACTCTGTCACACCCGGATTTCTAAAGAACAAAACCAGGCTAATCATATGTATGCCCAGGAAGTCCACACATATGTCAGAATGAAAAAGTATCAGAAACAATGTTATTATATAACGTATACATAGCTATATTAACACTTACATCAGAGTATCGCGGAACGGTGACTAAACTTCAGGCTCCATTCTTCTCAGGGACGGCTGACTGGTGGCTCCATATGCCAAGCACTTCTGAAAGACTTCTGAAAACTCCACTACACCTTCATCCTTCTTCTAAGTAGCACCTTACTACACACTGGAGTGTGGTGGAAATAGCAAGAGTGAGTCCATGTCGAACTCAACAAATATAACATGGGGTTCATGAGGCTCAAAAGGATAGACACTGGTTTACAGCATTTAGCTTTTACTTGTCACAATTTTATCATATGAGTAGCATCAGGTTTGCATTAATCCCACAATAAACATATGATCAATGTAAAGTTGAATAATGAATAGCAAAAACATTTATAGTCATTAGTGATCATCTATTCCGTAAGGGTCCAAGGCCACTCGTGACCATGAGCACGGCTGATATACCAGTTTTACACTCTGCAGAGGTTGTACACTTTCACTGTGAGTCGTGATTTACCCTTTCGCCCGAGGTGATCAGCCTCTTGACCCACTACCAAGGAAGGTCGGCAGGGTTCACTATGAAGTCTTTCAAAGGTTCGTCTAACAAGTTAGGGCCATTAGATTCACTCGGCAAACAGATGTAGAGCCCCCCTTCCAAATGGCACAATGACGCGCAGCCTATACACATGAGGACAGAGGCCGCACTATACCCGATTCGTCAAGCCATTCTTACGCCATGAAGGTTACCACTAACAAGCTAGAAAAGGTCCTCATACTTGACTAAAGCCAGAGCCATATAGCCCTCACAGTTGTACTGTAAGTCCCGGATGTTCGCTTACAGATGAGTCCTTATGGAGAGTAATTAGAGCATCAAAAGTAACCCCCATGCTCTAATCCCTTTAAACATTAATCAAGATTATCTTTTAATGTTTGTTGCATATTCCATTAATCAATTTACATGATCATAGTCCATGTTTAAGCACTAGCCATACTACCCAATGCAATATAATAGGTATCAAGGTATAAGATCAACACTAAGTCATCCTTAACAAGGGAATAGATGCATAATGATATTATTTGCATATTGTGAATAGGACAACAAGGAAATCCCATGTTATACTTGCCTTGAACTTGCTTTACACCTAAAGCAACTTGCTCCGAGAACCTTCAGTTGTCTTCTGGCCATCCCCTCTTGATCTTCAACACTCATAGAGGGTTTTCATTCTACTCGTAGTGAACATCACGCATAGGCAAACATGCAAGAAGCAAACATAGAAAACTAAGAACAATACACCACACAAGTTAAAACGACGTACTATAAGAGAGCTATCGGCTACGGTCACGAGAACACAAGAAACGTCGATAACGGAACTATCGTTAAAAAGAAAAAGACTATCGAAATATCTATATTATAAAAGGAACCACTACATACTTATTTATTTTAGCTAACAAGATCATGGAAAAGTAATTAGTTTAGATTAGACAAATCATATTTGGACTCAACACCGAGTTGAAATTAACCATGGTTTATATATTTTATAAATATTTCCACACAATATTATATATATATATATTTTATAGTGTTTAAGTCATTTATACATTATACTTTAGAAAGGTAGAACATGTGACAAAGACTAAATATAAGCATTTATGGTTTATGGTGAACTAAGCAAGTCCTAAATGAAAAGGCATTCATGTCGATATTAATCACATTAACATTGAGTTATGAGATGCCTAATGTTTAAACCTAAATTACTTTTAAGTCTAAAAGACATTAAATAGCATTCATATAATTAACTATATGTTTTCTATTTAACTAAGTTACAATTGATAAACACATATTAAAGCTAATACTTATTTATTCATAAAATACCGGAGATAAAACCACGAATCACTTTTAACTAGATGCTCAGTTGCATAAACATTAATCAATTTAATACTTAAACTTATGATTTTCACAGTTGCGAGACATGCTAAACATCACTGCAACACGTAGTCTTAATCAGCGCAACCGCAAAGTAACAAGAACAAGTTTCTATGTTAGGTTGGCTTTAATTAGAAATGCATTAAATAAATACTAACCAAATTGCATCTAAACCGACTTTATATGATCATGTTTAAACTAGGCAAATTATAACCAATAAATACATATTTAAGTTGACTAATATTTATAAAAAGATTAGAAACAAGTTTACCTAATCCTTAATCAAATTAGTAGGATTAATTTCATAAACATGTGATATGGTACATGACATTGTTCAAGTGTATCTTACATCGGCACGGTCGCAAGGCAACAAGAACGAAAACAGAATTACAGCCTATGTTGATTTTAACTAAAATGCTATTAAATAATTATTAATCAAATTAGTATTTTAATCAATAAATTCATAACTAAATGACACGATAAACAATGCCACTATCGTGATGATTATGTCGGCACGATCGCAACTTAACAAAACAAAAGTATAAGACTAGATTACTTTTAATTAGAAAGCTTTTAAGTAAATATTAATCAAATTACATTTATATTATATAAAAGAAACAACTACACACTTGATTATTTTAATTAAATAAATCCATAAGAATGACATTAATTCAGATTAGTCACCTCATATTTTATTTGAATTGTCGCTTTCTTAAGTTCTGGATCGGCACTCTTCACCACATCATAATGCAAATGCTCCTTGATCTGCTTGCCGCGCTTCTTCTTGTGGCTGCTGATCTCGAGCTTGTCGCGGTAGCACCAGAGAACGGAGGGGCGCGGTGGGAGGAAGTGCCTCTGCCAGGACTTGGACTCGCAGTTGTAGACAAAAACCTCATACTGATTGCTCAGCAGCTCGTCGTCTCCCTGCAGCTCCTCCTGATAGGGACGACCCTCAATGATGTAGAAGCTGCCATTACCGGCGGCGGCATCAGCACGGGATGGGAGTGGGACAAAGCAGGGCAAGGGCTCATGCTTGGGCACGTGGAAGTAGGGAATGGTCTCCACTTGGGACGTGTTCACGTCGAAGAGGACAGTGCGGTAAGATGGGTCCGCGCACAGCAGCTTTCGACCTGCAAGCGGCAAACACTTGATATACCAGTAACAGTCTACGATTGAGCATCGGAAGTTCATGGTTGGTTGGGGAAGCTGAATCTCCCGGATCTTCCTTGTGATCGATGAAGCTGCTGCCTGCCTGTAGTTCTTGCGATCGTCTTGCGGCGGCCGTTCTGATTCAGACCTGTTTCCTTTCGGTGGCGGCAGTAAGGTGTCCTTGTGTTGAAGAGCTTGTGGCGCCTCAGGTCGATGCAGCGCAGCGAATTGCCTCCCTGGACGCCGTTGTCCATGATCAGATTCAGAAAGCCACGCGAGACGCCCATCGCCGGTGGATTCAAACCGACGCAGCGCAGCGCTGGAGAACGGAGGCGACAGGGAGGAGCTGGCGGCGGCGGCGGAGATCGAACATGGCTGCTAGCTCGACGCGAGGCAACTCTTGGTCTAGGGTTCTGCAATCGGGAGGAGAGAGTCGGGGTTTCAGCTTGGCAACGCGTCAATGTCGGCGGCAGAGCGACGGAGAACGGCAACCACGGGCGACGCGGCAGCCATGCTTGTCCGCTGCGCGGGGCTGGGGCTGGGTGACGCCGGCGACGACGGCGACAGCGACGGCAACAGCGACAGCGAGAGAAGGATGAGAAAAATATGATTTACTACACGAGAGATTTCCCAAACTAGGGGCTCCTCCACGGTAGTTTTTGATGTGCTTTGCCCATGGGGTAGGTACGTATATATAGGGAGGAAAACTCTCTACCTTCATGTCAACTAGCGATATGGTGCTAATTGATGTTGCACCCTCCATCTTTACTAATAGGCCTAATTAATTATTAAAGCCCATTAGTAAATAAATGAATGGGCATTTAGGATTATTGCACACATGCTTTGGTGGAAAATGAGATATTTATTATTTTCGGAATTAATTAATTTCATGGATAAAATAATTCCAGAAAAGTCCAGAATTATTATTTAAGCCTCGAAAAATACTCCGAAAGCTCCGAAAATTCAGGGAAATTTTCCAGAGACATTATGGAATATGAGGAACCCAAATAAAGTATTTGGAGCTCATGAAAAGATATTTTGGAGCATCTAAAAATTAGATTATGCTCACAGACAAGTGGAAACAAGCTACAGAAAAAGTCAGAAAAATTCTCGAGATGTTTGTAGAGATTGATTGATGGACGAGAAACTGAAAGGAGTGATTTGGGTTATAAAGAAAATATTTTAGGAAACTCCCAATGAAAACTTGAGCTGAGAAACAAGGAATATTGATTGCGGAAAAAGATAAAGACGTGCTGGAGAAGAAAGATATTATTTTTTTTATAACTAATTGATGCTATCATAAACTAAACTTAGGAAATTTTATCCGAATATTAAAACATTTATTTTAATTAGTGTTTTCTATGCACAACCCAAAATCAAAAATTTTGGGGTGTGACAATTGTAAACATGTGCCTTATATGATACTGAATAAAGAGTTGGTTTCTCTTATTATTGGATATATTCCTTGTGCTTTTGTCTCCACCATGTTTTATATAAAAGAAAGTAGGAAATAAGTGTGAGGGAAGCACTCGACGATATAACGAACAAATTTGACCGCATGAATGAAAAATTTTGAAGATATATGACACGAGGACCCTACACATCGAAGCGGGCTTTGGGAAGCCACCCTAAGTGGGGTGGCCACCCAAAGCATGGGGCGGGCCCCCAGGGTGTAAGCCCTCCTTGCTCCATCCTTCGACCACGGTCAGGTTTGCTCCCTACATGTTCCAATTTTTATATATACACTCTTTGTTATGTTTCGCATTATGAATTCTTGAGTACAACCTATTTAAATGCTGAATTGAAAAAGATAGATTATTCTAGTCATGTTCTCTTTATAGACTCACACCATGATTCTTTCCTGGGAGTCCTGTTGCTGTTGGGAAATTAATTTTTAGTGACCCTATATCATTTAAGTTGATGTGGAGTGAGAGATAGTAGAATCATGAGAACCTAATTTCTAATACTTTGTCACTTGGCGAATTTCTTTTACAAAATGTTAAAATCATTAGCTATGCGTCTCCTCTGTGGTAAGAATAAAATACCTAGTAGAGCCTTATATGTATAAAATTAGCACATAAGCTATTTACTTTGTGTTGAGTTTAGTCAAGCCGTGCTAGACCCTTGTTGAGAGGTGGGCCATGCCACCAAGATCAGGATTCACACAATTTTTGCACCCCTTGCTACTTCTACCCTGGAAGTATGCACCACCATATTACCTATTTAGATGCACTCAAAATTTGCTCTACTCCTACCCTAGGAGTAAACAATCAAAAATATATTCCCTATAGGTTTTCCTTGATTGCTAGCCATGATTCTAAAATGCTCCAGAATGCTATTATCTTCTCACAATGTTCTATCAAAGTTCATGTAGTACGTTGTTAGAAAAAGAAAGAGAAGAGAGAGAAAAAGAAAAGGAAAAAAAGAAAAAATGTGTTGGTCTTATCTTTTGTGAAGTACAAGTTTCAGTTGCAATTCTTCAAATCAAAGTGGGATAATATATCTCTTGTAAAGGAGGATTGTAGAATTATGTTGCACCCCTTCTATCTTCTACAAATATTTTCTACTACATTTATTCTTTTGAAACCACACCACATGCACATCCTGATCTAGGGGTATGTCACTCCCCTCCTTGGATCCCGTTTTGATTGGGCAACATATGCAAGGTAAGTATGCTACATCCTTGAAATACCTTCAACTCCAGATAAGCTTTTGTAGAGGTAGGATGTACTATAAGACATTTCCTCATACATGCCTCAGAGAGATCCATAAATACCACATATGTTGAGTGATTTGAGAGTACCACATGAGGTAGAAAGTAATTTATGCTTTTATTTCAAATGCATACAAAACTCCACGTGACAGGTTGAAAGGAGAAAGGGGGTCAGTTTCAAGCTGTTCCATTCCTCAACTGCCCAAATTGGTATGGTAGACACTTGGAATCCTACAGTGCAGGTATGACTAAGGAATAAATCTACTATTGATGTCTTGTCTAGAGATTGTGCCTAAGGTAATCCATTCTTTTCTTAAGGACAAGTAAAAGTCTAAGTGTGGGGGAGTTTGTTGACGGTAATTAACTATCATATTTAACCGTCAACTTAAATAAAAGAATGCTATAAAATTAATTACCACCATAGACTAGGTGTTTAACTGATAGAATTCCATGAGTTTTGGTGAATATCTATTTCTATAGGGTGCCATCTGAAAATAATCAAATATGGCCCACATGTTAGGTTTACATAGAGAGAAAGGGCCACAGATGGAAAAAGTATAATCTAGAAGGTTCGGGAAGCCAAACTCTAGGAGGACGGACCCACCTGTCACTGTGACAGGGGCGAGCACCCAGCTCCAGGGGCAGCTGCCCCACCTAGTGTCACAGAACCTCCTAATTATGATGGCCCACAAGTACACATCATTATCATAATGACCTCTGACAGTCGTACTTATGTTCACCATAACTTAAAAGGCCTGCTTTCCTCCGAACAGGATCCAATCACAGGAGTATTGCAATATTACAACAGTTTATTCAAAATATTCAACAGAGTAAAGTAGCGGAAGTCTTACAATAACATAGGTTTACAAACCAGTTTTCAAACTTCAAACCTTATGTACATTATTACAAACCATTAGTAGAGAAGTATCGGTAGTAACTTTATTACATCACACAAGCGAGATGCCCTGCCCAAAGGCCACACAGTCTACTCGTCGTCGCTTTCTTCAACCACGACGGTCATGCAACAAGGCTCGAGATAGACTTGTTCATGAACCGTACCTGCAACAAGGGGTTCAACAAACCCTGAGTACAAAGGTACTCAACAAGACTTACCCGACTAAGACAAAGACTCCAAGGGCATGCTAGCTTTAGGGAATCAAGGTACGGGTAATCTAGAGTCAATATTTTCTTTTGCAGAAAAGCTCACTAAAGTAAGTCCTTATTTTCAACATTTTACTTTTACCATTGATGGTTCATTAACCAAATCTATGTGATCCTAATCTAGATCAAAGTAATTGTCATCCAAACCTTTCTCATTCTTTCTTTCATTCCAGTTCTTAACTACGATGCAAGTCAGGTGATCAAGTCTCCATAACCGAGGAGCAACGACGATTCGAACCGATTATACCCAGCTGGGGATCCCTAACATCACGACATATGTAGAACCGAATCTGCATATATCAACCCTCATTTAGATCTCCCAAAACCAGAACGTGTCCATCGCCACCCGAGAGTACAGTACTCCTCGAATCCGGCCCGATTCTAGCCCCGAGGGTACACTTACTCCCGCCATCTCTCCACTCCCAGTGCGAGGTTAGACATTCTCGTAATGGAATCACTAACATTTTGGGCTTACCCAAGGCATGAAGCTAGTTGCAAATTCTCGAACACAACAGGCCTACAACGAACGGTCCTTAACTGACAAGGCGGAAACACTACATTGAGACTCCTTTCCCAATGCATGTTAGCAGTGGCCAAACCACCCGCCCGATCTTTCAAGTTTATTCTCATACTTCATTATTCATTAAGTATGCCGTCATGGCTATGTAAACATTTCATTTAAAAGCTTAACTTCTAAGCATAGCGAAGCATACTACGCATTTTCCGTAAAACAGGTATTAAGGTTAATATCGTAATAATCAAGGATGGTAATGCAGCAATTAGGTTATCACTCAATTCCTAATTACTTAATGCAATAAACCATAATATAAATATTAAAACATTTGTAAAATAGCAAGGTAGGGTTTAAATGCACCGGGGCTTGCCTTGCTCTGACACGACGACTGACTCAGACTCGTGAACTCCTCCGTCGGGTCCGGGATCTGCCGACGATCGCTCTTCTCCAGAGGCCTGCTCGACGACTTCGGCTTCTTCGAAAGCGGTGACTACACGAATACATAACATGCTTTAACATGATGCTCAATGATAAACATGATGCTTGATGATAACATGCCACGTTACGATTCGAGTACAACTTCCCTTCACGGTACAGTCGTAAACAGAAAACCTACTAACTAGCAGCGACGAGTTCCCGCGATACCAGCTCTTAACCTAACAAGCTACTAACAAGCTCAGCCATGAAATTAAAGTGCCAGAGATCACAAAAGGGTAGTGACCTAAGGACATCACTCAATCAAAAGGCACACAACACTTAAAGTTCCTAAATTAACATTTGTTTTCTATTTAAATGATTAGGGCATAATTAGAAGTTGATTAAACTTTATCTAAACAAGCTCAAACTTTTTCTATGGGTTAACAATGATTTATAACAGTGCCATACTAAATTTCATAATTTTTGGATAAATAAATTAATTATTAAAATTACTGGAAGTTGCATTTAATCTTTATTGGAACTAATTATTTCTACTGCACAAAGTATTCAAATTCATGATTTAACATTTTTCCTAGATAATTTATACATTGGGAAGCTTACACAAAAATTTTCATGAATTTTGGAACTCTACACAATTTTTAAACAAATAAACAAATAACAACACTATTTATTTATTTGAAAAAGAAACACAAAAAACGAAATCGGGCCGGCTTTTCTTTTTCCCCGCGGTCCGGCCCAACCAGGCGGCCCAGCAACGCGCGCCCGCGCGTTCGGCCCAGCCGCGGCCTGCCCCGCGCTCGCGCCCGCTCTCTCTCCCTCTCTCTCTGACAACGCGGCCCCGCATGTCATCTTCCTCCTCCCGCCCGCGCGCTCGCTCCCGCGACCCGGCCATGCTCGCGCGGTGGCCGGCCGGCGTGCGGTGCCTCGGTCACCCAACCAAGCGATCCTACACCATCTACGACTCACCACGAATCCGTTTTAGCCCCTAGCGGCTATGCTACAGCTCCGGGGAGCTCTTCCCGACGGCCATGGCGGAATGACCGCGACGGTGACCAGCGTTCCGGCGATGTAAGGCGGTAGCGACTAAAGCGAAAGCACGGGGAGCATCAGAAGCTTACAGCGGTTGCAGCGAAGCCACAAGGAGGCGCTGGGAGGCGGCGGAGGGTGCTGGCCACGTGAAGCGGCTTGGTCGCCGGAGTTGAGCACGGGAAGCGGTGGCTGCGGCGATCCAGACGGAATTGGGCTGGCTCGAGTGGTTCACGGGGTGCGCGAGGATGCGGCGATGCTGTTGGTGCGACTGGCGTGGCCGGAGACGGCTCGGTGGCGGCAGCGGCGAGCGGCGGAGCTAGCGGCGGCGGCGGTGGCGGAAAATCGAGAAGACGAAAAACGACGGCGGCTCGGCGTATTTATAGAAGATGATCGCGGAAACAGGACGGGACTGCTCGCGTCGTCGCGCTGGAGCTCCTGGGCGCGCCTGGAAGCTGGCCGAAGCCGTCCGGCATCTCGCCGGCGCCCATACCGCGCGGTGGTCGTCGGTGATACGTCGGCGCACTGTAGCTGTCCCCCCAAATTTTGAAATTCAAACTGTTTTTCTCAAATTACTTTCAAATTTGTATAACAACTTGAAAATCTTCCAATGTATGAAATCTTCAGAATTTCAAGCTCTACAAATTTGGTATTGAACACTTTTTCAAATTCTGCTTGGATTTTGAAATTTGAGTTTAAATTCAAAAAGGGACACATTTTGCAGATTTGGTAATTTAGAAATTACTTTTGATTTTGTATTGAAACTTCAAAATCTCCAAACATCAAAGTTGTTCATCTTGACCAGACCTACAACTTCGCTGTTCAAAACTTTTTCAAATTCAGTCTCCATTTTGAAATCTTAGTTTAGTTTGGGACAAAAATGAATTAAAACTGAAATTTGTTTATTTTCAAAATTACTCCACATTTTACACTAAAACTTTGAAAACTCAAAACACCAAAGTTGTAGCCCTTGAAAAGTTATACAAACTTGGTTTTGAACTTTTCCCAAATTTTGCTTAGATTTTGAATTATTTAAAAGGGGTAAAACAGGGTTTTGAAATTTAGGGTTTTTGGAGGGATTTCAAATTGGAATTTGTTTCTACCTTGGTTTGTGATTACTTAGTGATCAAAACCTCACCCAAGGGCATCATTTGGACCAACATGACATCGTTGACCAAATGTCACTCTTGGTTGACCATTTACTTTTGAAATTCTTTTACGTTTTCCCCAAATTTGAATTCGAATTCGAATCGGAAAACTCGCGACAAGTTTTGGGACCCAATTCAACTCAAATTTGGAGCTTCATTTTAGATGTTGTACTTAAGCTACATACCCTACACTTGACACTAGTGTGCAACACCGTCGCGCACTTCAAATTACGCAGGGCATGTACTAAACAATTGCGGTGGTATTCGAAATTAGGGTTTTCGATTGCGAGCACACCACAGAGAATCACATTCAACCTAAATGAAGTAAACTCGTTTTAGTTGATGCATAACATGTTAACTTAACAAGGATGCTTTGCGATGCATTATGATGACATGGCAGATTAATTAGCACTATAACACCCGGGGTGTTACAGCCCTTCCCCCTTAAAGAAATCTCGTCCCGAGATTTAAAGCCTTGAGTTAAGTAATGGAAAAGGAAACGTGTCAAGCGAACACGCCCAAGACTTGTTCTACAACACAGGTAGGGGTTTTCTGCATTACAAAGATTTAAAAGGATAGGTTACAATTTAAAGAAGAAATTGCACCTAGATAGAAGCAAAGAACTCCGGGAAATTCTCCAACAAGTAATCCTCAGACTCCCAGGTAGCTTCCTCTTCTGAATGTTGATTCCACTGTATTCTGTACCATTTAGTTGTTCTACTTCTGGTAACACGATCTTTTTGATCCAGAACTCGGACAGGATGTTCAGAATATGTCAAATCTGGTTCAAGTTCAACTCCCTCAACATCAACCACTTGATCATGTACTTGTAGACACTTCTTCATTTGTGATACATAAATACATTGTGCACGGCGGACAGTTGTTCAGGTAGCTTTAACTTATATGCTACCTTTCCACATTGTTGAATGATTTGAAAAGGACCGATATAACGTGGTGCGAGTTTGCCTTGACTCCAAATCTACTAACTCCTTTCATGGGTGATACTTTCAAATAAACATAATCTCCACTTGGAATATCAAAGGTGTACGCCTTTATCAGCATAACTCTTTTGTCTGGACTGAGCAATTTTCAAATTATTCTAGATCCGTCGAACTTTTTCCTCTGTTTGTTTCACAAGATCAACACCGAAAAACCATCTTTCTCCCGGTTCTGACCAATTCACTGGAGTTCTGCACCTGCGGCCATACAATGCTTCAAATGGTGCCATTTTGATACTCTCTTGATAACTATTATTGTAAAGAGATTCTGCTAAAGGTAAACATTCATCCCACTGATCTTGATAAGTGAGAGCACATGATCTTAACATATCTTCCAAAATTTGATTTACTCTTTCAGTCTGTCCTCCTGTTTGTGGATGATAAGCGGTACTGTGCAAAAGTTTTGTACCCAGGGACTCATGGAGGTGTCGCCAAAATTGTTAACAAACTGCGTACCTCTATCCGATACAATGGTCTTTGGTACCCCATGAAGACTCAGGATTCGTGGCAATATATATTCTTGCATAAGTTATAGCAGAATAGTCCACCTTAACTGGAATAAAATGAGATGACTTTGTCAGTCGGTCCACAATGACCCAAATTGAATCAAAGCCTCTTGAGGTCTTGGGTAACCCAGTAATGAAATCCATACTGATATCTTCCCATTTCCAAGATGGAATGGGCAAGGGTTGTAACATTCCTGCTGACTTCAGTGTACTGCCTTCACTTACAACAAGTGTCACATCTGGCAACATACTTGGCGATCTCAATTTTCATTTTGGTCCACCAGAATTTCTGTTTCAAATCTTGATACATCTATTACTCCTGGATGAATAGAAAGCCTTGTACTATGTGCTTCATCAAGAATGAGCTGACGTAACTCTGGGACCTTTGGGACCACTAGCCGGTTCTTAAACCACAGCACACCCTGCATCATCAATGCTGAAATCTGTCTGTTGACCAGTTCTAACCTTTTCTTTGATATGAGCTATTCCGGAATTTGTTCTTTGAGCAGACACAATCTGATCTTTGAGTGTTGATTCTACGGTGGACATTAGTCAACTGACCTTGTTGAATCATTTCAATATTCAACTTTTCCAATTCGTAACACAAACTGTAATCCATTGGCTTCACAGTCATACAATTGCAATGATTCTTTCTACTGAGTGCATCAGCAACCACATTTGCTTTTCCAGGGATGATAGTGTACTTCCAAATCATAATCTTTTATCAATTCAAGCACCTTCTTTGCCTCATATTCAATTCTGCCTGAGTAAAGATATACTTTAAGCTCTTGTGATCTGTAACAGTGGCAAGTATTGCCTAGCAAGTAATGAAGCCATATTTTCAATGCATGAACCACAGCTGCTAGTTCAAGATCATGTGTCGGATAATGTTCTTCATGGCGCTTCAACTGTCTCGAGCATAAGCAATGACTCTGCCTTCTTGCATCAATACGCAACCAAGGCCAATACCCAAGGCATCACAATATACATCAAATGCTTTTCTATATCTGGTTGTGCCAAATACTGGAGCAGTTGTCAATGACTTCTTTAAAATTCTAAAGCTTTCTCACATTCTGGAGACCATATAACTTAGTTTGATTCTTCAACAACTCTGTGATTGGCTTGGCTACCTTTGAAAAGTTAGGTATGAATCGACGGTAATAACCCGCCATTCCTAGAAAACTTCGGACTTCATGAACTGAGATTGGTGGTTTCCAATTCAGAATATCTGTCACCTTGCCAGGATCTACTGCTACTCCTTCGGCTGACAACACATGGCCTAAGAATTGCACTTCTCTTAACCAAAACTCACATTTACTGAACTTGGCATACAGTTGATGATCTCTCAAACGATTCAGAACAACTCTGAGATGCTCAACATGCTCTTCTTTACTTTTGGAATATACCAGAATATCATCAATAAACACAACCACAAACTTGTCAAGCTCCGGCATAAAAACTGAGTTCATTAGATACATGAAATGTGCCGGTGCATTGGTAAGACCAAAAGATATAACTAGGTATTCATACAGCCCATATCTGGTGGTGAATGCAGTCTTTGGGATATCTTCAGGTCGAATCTTGATTTGATGGTACCCTGATCGAAGATCGATCTTTGAAAATACCTTTGCCCCCGCAAGCTGATCAAAGAGCAGATCAATGCGCGGCAACGGATATTTGTTCTTAATGGTTACTTCATTCAGTGGTCGGTAATCAACACACATTCTTAAAGTCTGATCTTTCTTCTTAACAAACAAAGCTGGACATCCCCATGGTGAGGAACTGGGTCTGATAAAACCTTTGTCACGTAACTCTTGCAATTGATCCTTGAGTTCTGCCAATTCATTGGGTGGCATTCTGTAAGCTCTCCGGGATATTGGGGCAGTACCCGGTTTTAACTCAATCACAAACTCTACATCTCTGTCTGGTGGCAGACCTGGTAGATCATCTGGAAACACATCTGGGAATTCACAGACTACTGGTATATCACAAACCTCTTGTACTGAAGTTGCACATATCCTTTCAACAGTTCTCTTTGGGATAGGAAGTTGGATAAGAAGATGAGATTTGCTATCTGGCAGGTTCAACCTTATAGTTCGGTGCAGTGCATCTATAAGGGCTCCTCTTTGGTACATCCAATTCATACCCAGGATTACATCTATATCCTGTTTCTGTAATATTATCATTGAGGTGGGGAATATATGCCCACCTAACTCTATAGGTACGTCATGTACCATCTCCTTAGTACACAGTCGTCCCCAAGGTGACTGGATAAAGAAATCTTCTTGTGTTCCCAAAATTGGAATGTCATGCTTAACAACAAAGGTGCGATTTATGAATGTATGCGATGCACCTGAATCAAATAACAGTACTGCTGGATGATTAGCAACAGGGAACATACCCATCATAACAGGCTCTCCCTCTGGGATTGCAGTAGCTTGAGTGTAGAACACACGTCCGGTCTTCTTCTTCTCACCCTTACCCTTCTGAACATTCAGATTATTGTTCTTGCTCTGAGATTGTTGCTGTTGTGGCACTGGAGCTTTGGGATAGTTGGGATTGTACTGCCTTGGATACGGGCAGTCCTTTGAAAAGTGGCCTGGCTTTCCACAATTGTAGCAGGGAAAGTTATGGGTGGCTGGAGTCTGGTTTCGAATACCAGGGGCATTCGGCTGTTGTGTAAACTGTGGGGTTGCGGCAGGACGATAAAACGTCTGCGGCTGAGCTTGGTATTGCGGTGGACGATAGGTTGGGCGGAAATGATTCTGAGGGTGGTAAATAAACTTCTGGCGCTTCTTAATGCCGCCAGATGGGCTTGAAAACACTGGCTTCTTTTTCTTCGACTCTTTGTGCAGTCGGGACTTCTCTTCTGACGCAATAGCCACGTTGACTATCTCATGGTATGTAGCATTATAACAGGTGACTAATGCTTCCTGGATTCTGGTACTCAATCCTCTCATGAAACAGCTTTTCTTCTTCGCATCAGTGTTCACATATTCTGCTGCATACTGGGACAGATGATTGAATTTACCCACGTACTGCAGAACTGTCTGGTTCCCTTGCTTCAGCGAGAGAAATTCCTCTAGCTTCATGGCCATGACACCATCTGGAATATAATGTGCTCTGAAGGCTTCACGACACTCCTGCCAAGTGACACGGTGGCCAGCAGGCCGTGCGGCGACCAGATTCGCCCACCACGCCCCTGCGGCACCTCTAAGCTGCTGCGCTGCAAACACGGGCTTCTGGTGCTCTGTACACTGTAACAGTTCAAACTTCTGTTCCATGGTACGGAGCCAGTCATCTGCCTCTAGCGGCTCATCTGCCTTTGAGAATACTGGCAGACGGGTATCGGTGAAATCCACATAGGTGGTTTCCCCTCCATTGTTACGGCCTCGACGACCCTGATTTCCATTCTGATTCTGGTTCTGAGCCAACAATGTAGTGGCATTAACCAAAGCGGCAATAGCCTCTGCCAAGGTAGGTGGAAAAGGTGGGGGATTCGGAGCATTGTCCCCTTGCTGAGAAGTTCCAGTACCGTCCATCTGTTGTACACAAACCATATTTATTTACATCGCTTTATTGAATTAAAAAGCAGTTAATACAGTACTTGTATACACATACAAACTTATCTTACATTATTTTATTACAAACTTGCTCGCAAGCAAGAAACTACCCACTAAGGTTCTTAGAAAGCAGGAAAGACTACTATGTTACATAACCATCCATGTCAACACTTCACTCCTCATCATCATCACTGATCACGATCACTCCATCATCAACCTCTGGAACACTCGCACCAGTGATATGACTTGCATCATCCCCACTTTCCATCATGGGTTCATCTTCATTATTGTCCTCTACCCCCGGAACAATCACGGCACCAACATCATCTTCCACTGCCTGGGGCTGATGATTGGGATTCATCAGGTCATTTAGCCTATGGACTTCCTCATGCAGAACAGTATTGTACTGCTCTAGGTGTGTCACATAAAGCTCCAACTCACGCACACGAGCTCTGGCTTCTGTCTCCTTTTCCAGAGACTCATTCTGGAACTGCTTCCAAAAACGCATGTTGCGCTTCAGTCGCTCCACTTCTGATGTAAGCCTTGCAACCTCTGATTCCGAATCCGGGTTCGGATTACGGCTACTGCTTGCTCCATCAACTCTGGTGGCCAACTGATGACGCGACACTCCTTGCGGACCCGTTTTCTTGCGAGGAGTTGTCTTCACACGTGCCATCCTAAAGCAAGATAGAATTAGGACGATGAGAACAGATAGGGGGATCTGAAGGTTAGCATGAATAGGGTTGAACCTTACTTAACCCAAACCACTTTAAAAGGGAAGGTAACTTAAGCAGGTTAATTAAACATGATGCATGCATCGTACTTACGATCTAACAGAAAGATTAAGTAACACATGCAACTTTATAACATAGGGCACTATACATGATACTTCACTACGAACCTTTCAAATATGAGCTAAGGAAACTATAGAATGGATTAGGATAAGCAAAAGCAATTTGGACCCAAAATATCAATATTAAGTTTGTTTGACCCAAATCATTTTGAAGTTTTGCAAAGTAATACTACAATAACTCGAGTGATTATGCTCTGGTACCAGCTGTCACAGAACCTCCTAATTATGATGGCCCACAAGTACACATCACTGTCATAATGACCTCTGACAGTCGTACTTATGTTCACCATAACTTAAAAGGCCTGCTTTCCTCCGAACAGGATCCAATCACAGGAGTATTGCAATATTACAACAGTTTATTCAAAATATTCAACAGAGTAAAGTAGCGGAAGTCTTACAATAACATAGGTTTACAAACCAGTTTTCAAACTTCAAACCTTATGTACATTATTACAAACCATTAGTAGAGAAGTATCGGTAGTAACTTTATTACATCACACAAGCGAGATGCCCTGCCCAAAGGCCACACAGTCTACTCGTCGTCGCTTTCTTCAACCACGACGGTCATGCAACAAGGCTCGAGACAGACTTGTTCATGAACCGTACCTGCAACAAGGGGTTCAACAAACCCTGAGTACAAAGGTACTCAACAAGACTTACCCGACTAAGACAAAGACTCCAAGGGCATGCTAGCTTTAGGGAATCAAGGTACGGGTAATCTAGAGTCAATATTTTCTTTTGCAGAAAAGCTCACTAAAGTAAGTCCTTATTTTCAACATTTTACTTTTACCATTGATGGTTCATTAACCAAATCTATGTGATCCTAATCTAGATCAAAGTAATTGTCATCCAAACCTTTCTCATTCTTTCTTTCATTCCAGTTCTTAACTACGATGCAAGTCAGGTGATCAAGTCTCCATAACCGAGGAGCAACGACGATTCGAACCGATTATACCCAGCTGGGGATCCCTAACATCACGACATATGTAGAACCGAATCTGCATATATCAACCCTCATTTAGATCTCCCAAAACCAGAACGTGTCCATCGCCACCCGAGAGTACAGTACTCCTCGAATCCGGCCCGATTCTAGCCCCGAGGGTACACGTTACTCCCGCCATCTCTCCACTCCCAGTGCGAGGTTAGACGTTCTCGTAATGGAATCACTAACATTTTGGGCTTACCCAAGGCATGAAGCTAGTTGCAAATTCTCGAACACAACAGGCCTACAACGAACGGTACTTAACTGACAAGGCGGAAACACTACATTGAGACTCCTTTCCCAATGCATGTTAGCAGTGGCCAAACCACCCGCCCGATCTTTCAAGTTTATTCTCATACTTCATTATTCATTAAGTATGCCGTCATGGCTATGTAAACATTTCATTTAAAAGCTTAACTTCTAAGCATAGCGAAGCATACTACGCATTTTCCGTAAAACAGGTATTAAGGTTAATATCGTAATAATCAAGGATGGTAATGCAGCAATTAGGTTATCACTCAATTCCTAATTACTTAATGCAATAAACCATAATATAAATATTAAAACATTTGTAAAATAGCAAGGTAGGGTTTAAATGCACCGGGGCTTGCCTTGCTCTGACACGACGACTGACTCAGACTCGTGAACTCCTCCGTCGGGTCCGGGATCTGTCGACGATCGCTCTTCTCCAGAGGCCTGCTCGACGACTTCGGCTTCTTCGAAAGCGGTGACTACACGAATACATAACATGCTTTAACATGATGCTCAATGATAAACATGATGCTTGATGATAACATGCCACGTTACGATTCGAGTACAACTTCCCTTCACGGTACAGTCGTAAACAGAAAACCTACTAACTAGCAGCGACGAGTTCCCGCGATACCAGCTCTTAACCTAACAAGCTACTAACGAGCTCAGCCATGAAATTAAAGTGCCAGAGATCACAAAAGGGTAGTGACCTAAGGACATCACTCAATCAAAAGGCACACAACACTTAAAGTTCCTAAATTAACATTTGTTTTCTATTTAAATGATTAGGGCATAATTAGAAGTTGATTAAACTTTATCTAAACAAGCTCAAACTTTTTCTATGGGTTAACAATGATTTATAACAGTGCCATACTAAATTTCATAATTTTTGGATAAATAAATTAATTATTAAAATTACTGGAAGTTGCATTTAATCTTTATTGGAACTAATTATTTCTACTGCACAAAGTATTCAAATTCATGATTTAACATTTTTCCTAGATAATTTATACATTGGGAAGCTTACACAAAAATTTTCATGAATTTTGGAACTCTACACAATTTTTAAACAAATAAACAAATAACAACACTATTTATTTATTTGAAAAAGAAAAACAAAAAACGAAATCGGGCCGGCTTTTCTTTTTCCCCGCGGTCCGGCCCAACCAGGCGGCCCAGCAACGCGCGCCCGCGCGTTCGGCCCAGCCGCGGCCTGCCCCGCGCTCGCGCCCGCTCTCTCCCTCTCTCTCTGACAACGCGGCCCCGCATGTCATCTTCCTCCTCCCGCCCGCGCGCTCGCTCCCGCGACCCGGCCATGCTCGCGCGGTGGCCGGCCGGCGTGCGGTGCCTCGGTCACCCAACCAAGCGATCCTACACCATCTACGACTCACCACGAATCCGTTTTAGCCCCTAGCGGCTATGCTACAGCTCCGGGGAGCTCTTCCCGACGGCCATGGCGGAATGACCGCGACGGTGACCGGCGTTCCGGCGATGTAAGGCGGTAGCGACTAAAGCGAAAGCACGGGGAGCATCAGAAGCTTACAGCGGTTGCAGCGAAGCCACAAGGAGGCGCTGGGAGGCGGCGGAGGGTGCTGGCCACGTGAAGCGGCTTGGTCGCCGGAGTTGAGCACGGGAAGCGGTGGCTGCGGCGATCCAGACGGAATTGGGCTGGCTCGAGTGGTTCACGGGGTGCGCAAGGATGCGGCGATGCTGTTGGTGCGACTGGCGTGGCCGGAGACGGCTCGGTGGCGGCAGCGGCGAGCGGCGGAGCTAGCGGCGGCGGCGGTGGCGGAAAATCGAGAAGACGAAAAACGACGGCGGCTCGGCGTATTTATAGAAGATGATCGCGGAAACAGGACGGGACTGCTCGCGTCGTCGCGCTGGAGCTCCTGGGCGCGCCTGGAAGCTGGTCGAAGCCGTCCGGCGTCTCGCCGGCGCCCATACCGCGCGGTGGTCGTCGGTGATACGTCGGCGCACTGTAGCTGTCCCCCCCAAATTTTGAAATTCAAACTGTTTTTCTCAAATTACTTTCAAATTTGTATAACAACTTGAAAATCTTCCAATGTATGAAATCTTCAGAATTTCAAGCTCTACAAATTTGGTATTGAACACTTTTTCAAATTCTGCTTGGATTTTGAAATTTGAGTTTAAATTCAAAAAGGGACACATTTTGCAGATTTGGTAATTTAGAAATTACTTTTGATTTTGTATTGAAACTTCAAAATCTCCAAACATCAAAGTTGTTCATCTTGACCAGACCTACAACTTCGCTGTTCAAAACTTTTTCAAATTCAGTCTCCATTTTGAAATCTTAGTTTGGGGACAAAAATGAATTAAAACTGAAATTTGTTTATTTTCAAAATTACTCCACATTTTACACTAAAACTTTGAAAACTCAAAACACCAAAGTTGTAGCCCTTGAAAAGTTCTACAAACTTGGTTTTGAACTTTTTCCCAAATTTTGCTTAGATTTTGAATTATTTTAAAAGGGGTAAAACAGGGTTTTGAAATTTAGGGTTTTTGGAGGGATTTCAAATTGGAATTTGTTTCTACCTTGGTTTGTGATTACTTAGTGATCAAAACCTCACCCAAGGGCATCATTTGGACCAACATGACATGGTTGACCAAATGTCACTCTTGGTTGACCAATTTACTTTTGAAATTCTTTTACGTTTTCCCCAAATTTGAATTCGAATTCGAATCGGAAAACTCGCGACAAGTTTTGGGACCCCAATTCAAACTCAAATTTGGAGCTTCATTTTAGATGTTGTACTTAAGCTCATACCCTACACTTGACACTAGTGTGCAACACCGTCGCGCACTTCAAATTACGCAGGGCATGTACTAAACATTTGCGGTGGTATTCGAAATTAGGGTTTTCGATTTCGGAGCACACCACAGAGAAACACATTCAACCTAAATGAAGTAAACTCGTTTTAGTTGATGCATAACAATGTTAACTTAACAAGGATGCTTTGCGATGCATTATGATGACATGGCAGATTAATTAGCACTATAACACCCGGGGTGTTACACCTAGGGAGCCAATTTGCTTCCACCTCGCAGATCTTGCCTCCATCGCCTTTGAGGATGAATAAAAATTGTTGATCAAGGTCGGTTTGATCCGAGGGCTGTGGTGCTTCCTAGGGGGCTATATAAGCAAGGCCCCTAGCCCTTGGAGGAGAGAGTTCAGAAACCCTAATTCATATTTTCCAGAGAGAATTCACCTGAGAGGGGTCCCTTGAATGGATCTTTCTCTAGGGCACATACAAGAGAGTTTAGCTTTGTAGTCTCTATGTGAGATTAGAGTTATTCTTCTAGATTAAGAGAGTTAGAGTGGGGGTAGAAGATTGGAGGAAGCCTAGCCTATCGGTGTCTCCTCTCCAAGCTTGTATCTACGAGGTCAAGTCTCCTAACCCGAGGCTTGGTTCTAGGATTCTTTGGTAATTCAACTTCTAATAATAAGTAAGTACGTTATTATTATTGTTCTTTGGTTTATGAGTTTACTTTATTCGCTTCGCGTAGGGAATAGAGTAATCATTCATAGCGTAAGAGTGGTGCTTGGGCTAGGAATACCTCCTATCTAGACGGATTGGTGTGTAGTAACGTGAGAAGTGACAATTTCATTGTTACCTTTGGAGCCCTCCTCCCGTCAGAAGGTTTGGTAGGATTTAAGTACCCTGGTCAAGCATCCTCTGTGGTGTCTCTTTTCCATCGGTATTTCCCCTTAGACTAATAGTATCCTAGCTTGCCATAGGTTGGAACCAGACTGTCGTCGTAGTTCTCTCTAATCGCTTATATCTTCACCACCTTGTAGTGCGGCCCAAGGGTAGTAGTAAAGACTGGGTTAGTCATCGCATGCTTTCTCCTTGCGGATAAAACAAATACGATACTCTGGACTTATCTCCCGGGTGAAGTGCTCACCGATATTCGTGTGCTTGCGGATTATTTCTCTTAAATTCCTTCATGTGCATATCTAGTATCAACATGCATCCAACAGGTTAAGGGAGATGACATGGATTGATGATGTGGCAATTCCTTGCCCTCTACTCCATCTCCCCTATATATACCAGCCCCTGCCCCCCTCCCTGGAGCTATCCTAGAAACCCAAATTCATATTCATCTCTTTAGATCAACACCACACCTGGAGGATTAGGGCTAGACTCTAATATAGTAGATTAGTTGAGAGTTAGGGAGAGTTGGCCATGCTTCTAAAGAAATCTTTGGAGGTCTGGTATATTTTTGTATCTTACCTTTGCAAAACTTATGCTTAAATAGATATATCTTCTCTATTTACTTTTATGCTTATCATGTGTACCGTTAGTATAGTTGTTACATCTTAACATGGGATCTCTGCTCGCATTGGGTGCTCTAGTTTTTACGTGAGACTATAGTAGTCATCACTAGAATAGACATGGTGTCTAGGTTAGAGTTTACCTGAGATTGCGCCCAATCCTTTGGTTAGTTGTGGTAGCCCCAGGGGTGACAGCTCTATTAGGCCTTTGTAATCCACCACGTTAGGGTTGGTGTTCATAGAGCTTTAGGCAGCCTTTCCCCGACTACGCTTTCTCGCCCCCCCCCCCTCGAGAGTTAAAAAGGTACTGCTACTCCAAAGTGTTATTATGTGATCGCTATATCTACCCATACTCCAGTTACCATCTAGTCTAGACTAGAATAGAACTAAAGTAATAGAGAAGTATTTAGGAACCTTGAACTCTCCCGTTGTCCTCTCAGTTTAGCTAAACTACTCTTTTATCATGGAATTCTCCTATGTGTGTGCCATTATACATAATTCATATCATTTACTAGTGGTATACTAAGTTAGTAGATACATGATGGTGAACTATCAGTTTTTTAACCATTGTTTCCCTATGGATAAATACGATACTCTGGAATACTCCTAAGTAAAAGCTATAATGGTATCCGTGCGCTTGCTGAATTCTCTGTGTGCATTAATAAATACCAACAAGCTTTTTGGCGCCATTGCCGGGGAAGCAATTGGCATAAAGATTTTGATAACGATCTTGATGTCTGCTAATTTAGTGTACCACTAGCTTTAGTAGGATTATCCATGTTCTGTTAAATTATGGAATAAACAAGACGACAGTCACCGTTTCGACCTTCTGGCAAGATTCCACAAGAAAAGAAACATAGAAGAACCTAGGGTGTCTGAATATTCATGATCCATCAACTCTGGAACCTTGCGATCTCACAGGTTTGTGTATACATAAATATATATATTGTTCTAACCATGTGTAGATTAGAGAAAAGGTCATCGTCACAAGAATTCAAATCACATCTCAAGTGACGAACATAGATGCTGCACTACTCACAAATTTCATCTTGTGAGTCATGGTAAGTGTGATCAAGAATGGTGAGATAGTCTTGCTCATGGACTTTAAACTTTTTGAGTAGTTATCTTTCTAATTCTTGCATCTCCACTGCATTTTTTACTTTGAATAATCCACGCATCCACCCCATTTAGTTTGAGTTTTCTCGTCCACTCCATGTTTAGTTCCTTGCATACATACATATCGTTTGCATCTAAAAAAGAAGAAAGAACAAATTCTTCACCTTGATCATGCTCTTTCATCTCCATTTGAGTAAATTTCTGTAATGCTTTCATGATACTTTTGTCTGCCATAGTAAGTTTTGGTTTGGAAGTACTGCACATACTTCCATTGGCTTTTAAATTAAGTGTAGTGCTTAGGTTAAATAGCCTTCCTTAATCCAATTAGACATGGAGTCTAGTTTGGTTATTGAACTAAAATTTATTTGTGTAGACTCTTGTTATTTTGTTGGACTAACCCCTGCAGAAAACCATCAAATCCAATCTGAGGAAGTCCCGAGATGAACTCACACCAGAGATGAAGCAAGGCACATGATGAACTCCAAATAACTTTGCACTAAGAAGACACAACTCATTCTCCATGGAAGGAAGAACTGTAAGTATCAAAGATCATTCATTTTGTCTTTTGCTACAAGTTACCTTTGCCTTGAACCGTGTTTGAATGCAGCGAACAAGTAAAATTTGTTATGAAACATAATAAATAAAACCTATGCTAAAGTGATTCAAAAACCATCTTTTCATTAGCATAGATGAAAATCACATAAACTATGGACAACAACCCATATTTCAAATTTGTTGTATTCCCTCGGATATGTGTCCATTAACATTTTGCAGGAAAGAATCTATGTTGTGAACCTGCCAAACCACCACTTCAGTGATGGAACAAAGAAGAAGACGAGTGCCATAGAACAAGATCTACAACAAAAGCACTTACTCAAAGGAAGTGGATGAACAAAGTGACATGGCATGAGTAATGTTGAAGACATCCTTGCATTGAGTTTTCCCAAAACTCAAGCTGGAATGACGATGTGAAGTAGGGTGCAACTCATCTCACATTAGCCAATCTGAGACCTGCTTTCATCATCTTTGAAGACATCATCTTGCACGTTAGCAGTAAGGACAAGGATGAGAAGATGCCACTACATCATGGCATCCATCCTTGTGTCAACAAACATCAATCGTTGGTGGATTGCTGACTATGTCTCGTGAGACCATGAACAACCATAGTTGCAAGATGACATCCCTAAGCCATTTGAGATGAAGCTTTTACCAATGAGGTTACTTCCTTGACCATCAAGACAGTTGGCGTATGACTGACAAACAAGAAGAACAACTCTTCACCATGCCATTATAGGAAAAAGATAATCAAGGAGGAACACAAGTTTACATCTCTAATGAATACCAATTCATTGACCAAGAATCATCGAAAATCAAGAAACATTGATGAAAGAAGATCATGCAATTGTCTGCATCCTCATCTCTAGGATCAAATAGTCCAAAGAAAAGCCTAATGCAAGGGGGAGGTCTTGCTCGACAGACCTAAAATCATGAGCCCTCATTTCTAGATCAGATAGTCCAAAGAAAAGCTTAATGCAAGGGGGAGGTCTTGCTCGACAGACCTAAAATCATGAGCCATTGCCGACAGGTAAATCGGTATTTATCTTATATTTCATTTCTATATCACTTTTTGAATTTTGTATAAATAATCTTGTCTTAAGTTATGAAAAGAAAAAAAATGGACATATGAAGGTCCAAATATAAAAAAGAAGAAAAAAATATGGACACATGAAGGTCCAATTATAGGTGAGCACATGAAGTCTCATGACCGAAAAACATATTCCTAGGACAAGTTCCCTTCGGGTATTCTTGGTCACTGACCATTGCAGGTTAAGATTTAAGGACAAAGGATGAACAATGTCTATGAACATGGGAGTTACAACACACTCTGAGGGATGATTCAACATTCACACTTGACTTTAAGTGTTGAGCAACAGCAAGGTTCAAGCGTGGGGGAGAAAGGCCGACTCCTCTAAAGATCAGTTATGACAATGCTCTTCCTCCCCTCAAGCTTCTATCACTCTGACACGCTGGTTTGTAATCCCTCTACTCACTATTACTTTGTCTCTATAAGTTTGAATGATTTTACAAATTCTATACATGAAAATCAAACTTGAGATACAAAATAAAATCAACCCTCAAGAGAAGAAGTAATGATGAACAACAAAGACACATTATTAACATGGGATAAATGTTCTATGCTGATTAAAATGTTCAAACCAACTTTTCTATAGCATAGAAATTGACCTTTAGCTCGATAACAACACTACCCTTGTTATTATTTGTATATTCCTTTGGGTATGTGTTGTCCACTAATGCTTGCAGGAATGAAACAATGAGTGGAGCAGAAGGTCTGATCGAAATGCCAAGAAAGAACAAAAGACACATGAAGGAGTGAGAAAGGAGTGCAACATATGAGACAAGATGCTCATGAACAACTCAAGATGCAAGGAAGGAAAGGACCACCAAAAGTTGTCTACCCTTCATCACAAGGTGTTATCATGCTCTAAAGATGAAGGTAACATCTTATGGTAAGTCGTCATCACTATCCTCTTGATCTTGGTATACACATAAATGAAGACACAAACATGTTCGAGTTACAACTTTGCTTGACCCAACCTGATTAACTCAACATGTCTTGTTCCTTAAGTTGTTCACATTACTGTTTTCTTCACCTCATATTCTTAACCAAATGAGCTAAAATGTTGTATATCTTACCCTTAGAGGATGATAGTCATAATCATGTGAAGTTTGATACATTATAAAGATGGATAATCCTTCCATAGGTTAACCAAATTCACTCTTTTTGTCACAGTCAAAATGATACATCCTTCTAATCTTATCACCTAGGTTGTAAGAATGAACAATGCACATAACATCAACCTTATCATAATCCAATGCACCTAAGGCTAGAGAGGAATAGATAAAGTTTTGGTTCTGTTGGTGTTTTCCACCAACAAAGTCTATGCACTTGATCTTTACCTTGTCTTCATGAGCAGAACACACTTCAAGCAAAGTGTGGGGGAAGACAATCGATTTCCCAATTTCTACAAGTGAATGTCTTAAACCTGTCAAACCAAAATCAAAACTCAAAACCAAGATAGGTTTGGCGGAGGAAGGTAACATCGCCAGTAGAGGCGTCATCACAAGAATCTTCGTCTTGAGAACAAACCAATGAACTCGATCAATGAACTTCACAAGGACAAGTCTAGTTCAAAGGACTTAAGACACCGAACCCTCAACGAAAGAGCTAGCTTGGGGGAGAAGCACTCCTATGTATCCAAGTAAGTATCATTTCTCCTTTTTGTTTTAATTTTAGTTTCTTTTTAATAGTTAAAAAATTGATGACTGAAACAAAATAAAAAGTTATCCTTATAAATATATGTAGTTATAGTAATAATGTGTGATTTAGTAAAAAAATTAAAAATAAAATAAAAGGTGTGTTTAGTTTGCTTTAATTTGTTTTTAAGAGCTGAATAGAATAAAAGGACTCCAAAGATAATCTCTTAAATAGAAATGATGAATAGTTGCTCTGTTGTAATTCCTTTCAACTACCTAGTTTTCAGCCTTGAATTCTCTTGAGTTTTGGATAAAACTGTTTCGATATAAGAATTTACTCTGAACTTGAAACTTATGGGTAGCACATGCTTGATCTAAGTCTAGGTAATTGACGGATATGATATGAGAAGGTCTGAGTTGTTGTTTATCTTGTTCCAAGTGATACTAAAGTTCTGCAGATTTTTTTTTAGAAACATAAAAATGCTACATGATGAGTATCTGTATGACAAAGCTTGAATTCTCACCAGAGCCATACATGTTATTTAGGCTAGAAAAACTTTCACTCATGTATGTTGCTTGCTATTGCATTGAGTTTTATCGAGCTTTGTTGACCCTTATGAGAGGTTTGTCATGCTCTTAAAATTAAGATCACGTACACATCACCCACATATGCCCTACTCCTACACTGGGGGTATGTGCAAAAACATGCCTTCTGTCACACCCCAAAATTTTTATTTTGAGATGTGACTATAAAACATACATAAAATAAAATGATCTAGATATTTCCTAAAATATTCCAAGCTTTAGTTAGTTGGTTGTCAATTTAATTGGTCAAGAAAAACAATTTTATAAAACTTTTACAATTTAATATAACTTGTTTGTTGCATTTCATGCCCTTGCATAAATTTTTTTGAGTGAAAAATGAATTTAGAAAATTCGATAAAGCCACGAATAGGTTTTGCTCTATTTATTAATAAAGTTCAAATTATGTTTATAAAGATCTAAAAAAAAGTAATTTAAATATAATTTCTAAAATCATAGTCAAACTCTTATAATCCTTGTTTGACTAAAGTCGTCTTGATCTCATGCCAAATCTTTGTTCGTTCATTATCCATCTCACATCCTCATCACGTGATCAAATTCTTAGTCCTAAATAACCACCGTCAATTCTAGACTCATATTCCTTTCTTCATGTTCTCCTTTTTCTCATGGCCTATTAATTGAGGGCCTTATTCTTTGCTATACGTTCTCCTTTTTCTTATGGCCTATTTATGGACAGCCTCATTCTTTGCATGTATAGCTAACAGCCATATTCCTTCACGTACTAATGCTTGCGTGCATGCTAAATCTTAATCTCTCCTTCCGTTTGCTGTCATGCATGGCTACGCTAAGCTAGAGCTGGCCCATCTCCATGCGCACATACATATTTCTCCAGTTCCATGCATGGACGCCGCCCGCTCTTGTGTTATATATGCCTGCATGCCATTAACAAAATCAATGCCCTTTAACAAGCAAACAGCCACAGCAGTAATACGTACGTTTCTCCCTCATGTGCCTATATCAAGAGGTCACCAGCCCCGCAGCACTCCTGCATCCTTTCATCATCTTGCCAGCCACCTCTGTTCCTGTGCTGCAACTCTGCCATCATCGATCTCCCACCTCTGGCCTCGATCAGTTCTTCTCTGGCATCGCAGGGTGGCCATGAGCTCACCCCACTGCTCCTCATCATCGATCCGTGGCCGCATCGTCAAACTTCACCGAGCTGTCGCCCCGTCTGCTACCGTTGCTTGAGGAGTCACTTGGTTGACTCTGCTCTCCGTCAATCGAATTCATCATCAGCTTCACCATTGATGATAACTATTGGCTTGCCTTCTCCAGCAGTAGCAGCCGTAGGCAGGTGAAAGATCCCGACGCTGCACTCTTTCTTATCTCTCTAGCTATCAACAATTTCCAGCCATATTTCCTTTCATCTTGTTTCTCTTTTTGCTTTTCCTCTGAGCTTTATATTGCTTTGCACATGATCCACATCCAAACAATCAAGTCAGAGAAGAACGTGATTGTCACCAATATAGAACGTGATTGTCACCTTAGGTTGACAATTTTGTGAGGACGAATAGGACGAAGTATGCATCATCATGATTGTTGCTTATGCATAACTATGCTTCCCTCACCTTTGTTTTAATAATAAGTAACTTGTTATCAATGTGATGTTACTATATTCTTTGTGTGAAGCTAGACAAGAATGTCTTGTTCCATGCTACTTGAATAGCTATGTTTGCAGATAATGTGTGATTAGCTTTGCCTTGTATGTTTGCTTCCAAAAGAATTAGATGACAAGTTAGTAGTTAACACTTCAACCTTTTGAAAACTAAAACTTGTAGTTATACCCTATTAGAAGCCTGTACATGTTTTCTCTTAATATAGTGTCAAGTTCTTCATTTCAAGTTATCTTCACATTATGTTAGCGTCTAGAGAACCGGGGGTCTAAACAGAGCGATGAGTAAATTTGTATCTGCGCGTCTAGGTCCGGATGGTGTGCAAAGCAGACACAAGGATGTATACTAGTTCGGGCATGAACGGTCCTACGTCTAGTGGGTTTTGCTACTACCCATGTTGACTTGCACCGGAGTGCTCGTAGTAGGGGTTACAAGTTTTCGAGAGAGCGAGCAGATCCCAGGTCTCTATTTGGGGGGTGGTGCATGTGTGCTGATGTTGTTGTTTTGATTGAGGTGAACTCTATTCGGTTCGATTGCTCTAGATGTGGCCCCTGCCTCTCCTTTTATAGCTTCTAAGGAGAGAGCTCTGGTTACATTCATAGTAAAGAGGCAAAAATGGGAAAGGATGAAAGAGGAAAGCAAAAAGAGTGGCCTCGGGTATGGCCATCTTCTTCCTTATCCGGTGGGAACAGTTTTCCTGTAGCACAGAGATGCAATAGGCGTTGATCTTTTGGCCTCTCCGTCTGCTGGTGCTGTGTGCTATGGCCATGCTTTGTCCTGTGTGCCTCTATGCCATTGAGGACGGGCGACATGGGCGTCCGGATTTGCGTAGAGAGGGGGCTAAGTGGAATAGTGGTTGTTACCCCCGTCGCTGTAGAGGTATGGATGTCACGTGGTGGAATGACCGGGGTCATGTTGGCTCAGGGCATGGTTCCCGTGCTCTTGTTGACTGTGCACGGTCACGTTCGTCCCATCGGCTGGAGCGGGTGCCATGGTTAGGGGGTCCCCGTGGCTCACCATCTTGCCAGAGGGTTCCACGTGTCCCTTGGGCAAGGCAAAAGTAAGCTGAGGGGGTCGGGCGCTTTGATGACGTCACAGGGGCTTGGGCGAGGCAGAAAAATGCTACCTAAGGTGCCCATCTCGCCCGAGACCTTTCCACAAGGCTCGTGTGGGATGGAGTTTGTCATTCGTGCCGCAAGTGACTGACATGCTGTCAGCGCCTTTGGTGGGTTGGTTTTACTAGGGCCCCTATGATGGGACTTTAGCGATCATGCAGGGTGCCGTATTTTACTATCTGTTGGGTACCCTAGTATTTTGATACCCAACAGTAGCCCCTGAGCCTGTGGAGGAGCGGAGCACTCCTTTAGAAGCTTGAGAACGAGCGACCGTGGGTAGCTTTTGATTTGTTTTGTGTTCAAAGGAGAGTATTTGGTGGGTGCGCGCGAGCGCACCCGATGGGAGCAGCCCCCAAGGCCTTGGAGGGATAAGTTATCCCTTCAAGGGCATTAATTGAGCAAGTGTGGTGTCTTTCGTATAACCGCGGGACGGGTGAGGAGCCCCGGGGCCCTTGGTTTTGACCATTCATTAGGTCGGGATGCGAGCGTGTTGTAAGGGACCGACCAGGTGGCCTCTTTGTTGTCGTATCGTTATCCCTTGCATTCTTTAGTAGAACAGAGGGGTGTGCGTGGGCCCTTGTCATCCCATTTGGGTGCATTGCGGTTTATTTGTTTTGGAGGAAACTATCTGGTGGGTGCGCGCGAGTGCACCTGCCGGGTGTAGCACCCGAGGCCTTGGAGGAATGAGTTATCCCTTCAAGGGCTTTGAATCGAGCGAGTGGATCTACCCGAGGAAGACGAGGTGTTGCACTAGATAGTAGTTGTTATGACGCTTCATGTCTCGATGCGTGGGAAGGTGGGGAGGTGCCTAGTTTTTTGCATACGTGGGGAGTTGGGCAACTGGTGCCTAGTCGGTTGCCCTTTCACATGACTCACTTGCCGTCATTAAATGGATAGTGAACTATTTGCAAGAACGGTTCATCTTCCTAAGGCGTGGCGTGAGATGACGCGGCTCCCTCTGGGGGTGGTTGGGGCAGTTGGGTGGATGGGCGATGTACTGAATGTCATGGGAGTTGAGAGGCCTCCCTAGGGCTCTTTATATCCCGAGCCATGGTGCCCGACCCTGGCATCTCCCTTCCTCTGTTCCTGCTTTCTATCTTTCTTTGCCACCTTAGCCATCATCATGGAGCACAGTGACTCCTCTAGGGGTTCCTGCATGGGCACGCCGGGAGAGGGGGACGGGGTGCCCTCCCGTCGCTTTTGCCTTAATCCCGGTGTTGCCTCTTTGTCCGGGTATGGGTAGGCCTAGAACACGATGTCCTAGGGTGTCCTACCCCGCTCTAGGAGGCTTGGGAGGAGTTGGATACCGTCAAGGCGGTGGTGAATTCTTTGGAGGAGGAGGCAGCGCTTGCCCGTTCACAGCAAACGAAATCCGACTATCAGTGTGCAGGTGAATGGGCCTTCGTCTCCTCGTTTTGTTTTTTATTGATGTGATGTCTTATGTTTGGCATCGTTTTGAGCAGAGCTACTCGCGGAGGTGGAGTCCCTTCATAGCGCTGTCGATGTCATGGCCAACTTCATGTGTGCTCCAGCGGGGCATCGGGAGGAGCACCTCCTTAGTGCGCGGGCACGAATCCGGGTGGCAATCGAGCGCGGCGTCCATCGAGGAGCGGCCGTTGCGCTGACGATGGCCTAAGTGACCACCGATGTGGAGCTCTAGGACGTTGAAGGCTTCCTAACTCGGGAGGGGCTGGGAGACTACAAGGACCTCCTCGAGGGCTTCTAACCAGTGGCGAACGTCATCTCTACCCTGGTCCTTGCGGACCAGGTCCTCAATGAGGATCCATAGGCCTAGTTTAGGACTTCTTCCTTCCCCAAGAAATGTAAAATAGTTCTTTATCTAAGAAATCCGTTTGTCTAATCATTGTCGTGTTCATTTTGCTTCCCTGTTTTCCTTATTTTACCTTGAGTTGATCGATAATGGCGGCCGGCAAGGTCACCGAGACTTTGCTCATTGAAGGTTTTTAGGGAGGAACGAACTCGGGTGTGCATAGCTCTTGTGATTTTTGACAGATCGATCAGACATTTAGGTGTAGCAGTTTGCTGCATCCCGAGGCGGGGTTAGATGCGTTCTTATCGATTCCTTTGCTAATGTCTAGGGTCATAGGCTCGTTGGGATGCTCGGGAGAGTTCATTCGCGCGTCAGACATTTCTGCCCTTGGGTCCTCTGAAATCCCCTGCTTGCGCATGGGCCTGGTTAAGTGGCTTAGTTAGCATATCCCTCATGCATCTTTTTCACAAAGAGGAGAGTTTGGGAAATGCCACGGCATCCCTCGCTGGGTCGAGCCGTGGTGCCTGTTGAGTTTCAATCGGGTCAGTTCAAGTGAAGCCCCAGTTCCCCTTCGTGGGGATCTGATGGAGGTAAGCTAGTGATTGGCTTCAAAAATTTCCTAACGGTTGGTTCGGGGAGTTCCTGAGGTTGTTCGACTGACCCCGAGGGCTCATTGCCTTTTTTTGAAAAAAAACTCCCAAACCGTAAACCGACCTAGACTTGAACATGGCTCAGGAAGGCCCATGAAGCTCAGCGTGTTTGGGTACTAGCCGCTCGTGTGCCCCTTCTCATGCCACCCCTCACTAGGGTGGCTCGGAGCGGTTGTCGAACCCTTTGTGGGCCAGCCTTTGAACTCCATGTTGTAATGGACCGTAAAGGGCAGAAACCATATTACGTAATTATCGCTAATGATTTAACTCATAAGTGAGAATAAATTACAGTGGATAACATGCAAAGATTTCACATGCACGAACAGATTATCTTTTGAAATCAGAATAACAGATCTTGGGCAGGGGGTTATGTGGTGATCTGTTGATGGTGGCGTGTCAATGCCGTGCGCAACCTCTACCTCTCGGCATCATGGCCACATAGGCTCGTAGCCACCGTCGTCGGAGTCATCGCCATCGAGGAGGTAGTCATAGATGCTGATGACATGACGTAGAGCCCCCGAGTCATCAAGCCCAGAGAAGTTGGTGCCGGTCCGACTGCCATCGTCTTCGTCGGAGCTGGTGCTAGAGGCTGTCTCGATGGTCCCGAGTACTTCCATGATAGCCTGCACATGGTGAGTCGATAGATCCGCAGGAATATCCCCCACAGATGGATTAAGATGAACTGTAGTCAAGGACTGGCCATGGGCCTTCCCATGGTCGAGCAGCTTACTGGCCTGCGTCATTCAGTCCTGGGAACTTCCTGGGCAATCGTTCTCAAGGGCCTGCCCCTCGTCTGTGCTTAGGCAAAGGTTGGACAGGGCCTTGGAGATGGCATCAATGTCAATGGAAGGGGAAGAAGGACAAAATCATAGTCCACTCCTGTGCAGAGGAAATCTAGGTTGCCGAACTAGACATGGGAGCCTAGGGTGAAGCGGATGCGGGGGTTGGCCATCAAGATCTAAGAGATGGATTGTGATGCATGGAAGTTCCCCTACCTGGCGCGCTGTGGGGGTATAGACCTATATACCCTCATGGCTCCACATGGGCCGCGCCAGACAAGGTGGACCAACTCACCAGAAAGGGCCGCGCGGATCTCCGAACTACTCGGCGAACCGTGCGGATCAAGCAGAGACTAGTTGATGGTCAAGGAAATCTAGTCGGTTAGGATAGACATCATGTCCTCCATGGATACAAGAGTTGTAATCGGCTAGGATTGGATTCCTTAGATCTGTAACCTTGCCACCCGTACTATATAAGGTAAGCAAGGACCCCCTCAAAACATCTCATGACACATCAATACAATCCATGAAGATGCAGGATGTAAGTGTCGGGTACCTAAATAAAGGGTACCCACAATCAACGATTAAGAAAAACAAACCCCTGAAAACCACACCAAATGCTCCGCCCACGAAGGCGGAACGAGCCAAAACAATGAACGAAACGCATTGACCACGTTCCGACTCACACGAGACTCGCTCGATGGGACGCCTCGACCATCGAGAAATCTCCGACTCGCATGACCCTGGGTCGAGCCGGTCGACCCACCTCACTCACCAACTCTGAGACAAAAGTCAGAGCATTTAATGCAACCACCAACCACTTCCTACCCCCATGGCTACAGCAACAACCAGCATGGAAGCAGTACCAGTGTCAAATCTCACTTTTTTACTGCCCATCCCGGGATGGGCGGTGAAAACCTATCACTGCACATGCCATGCCGAGTACTATTCCACCACTGATCCCCCTCGAGGGAGAATACAACGAGTATCGTACCCCAAAATTCTCGGGGCTCGGCCTTATCCATTCCCCGTCGACCCACCTCGACTCGTCCTCGACCCGGTCTCGACCAACCACCGGTCAACAAAGAAGCAAGGCCTGCATGCCATAGGATCCGGGGGTTTTCACCGTCCCATCCTCTACGTCACCATGGTGTCCGGGGATGGCCGGCCATTCTTGAAGCACGTCGCTACAGTAGCCTCCATAGCGCTCGACAAAACTTCAGTTCCCCTGGCATCTCTGCCTCCTCTTGTCCCTATAAAAGGGCAGGCAGGGGACTCTACGAAGAGGGGGGATGGACAAGCAAAAACAAGTCACTATCCCACTGTAGAAGATCAACATCTCAAGCAATCTCCATTGTACTCTCTCTCTAAAACCTGGGATCGGCTCCCTCTCTCACAGCTTGTAACCCCTACGCAAGCACTTAGGTGCAAGGAAATACAATACTCCCCCCCGCTGGACGTAGGGCCTTCTTTTGCCCGAACCAGGATAAACCCCCGTGTATTCTCTTTGCATCACCATCCAGATTAGGGACACACAGCACAAATTCACTCGCTGGCTTAGGATCCTCGTGGGACCGAATGTTGACAGTTGGCGCACCAGGTAGGGGACGCTGCATGCCAACATCGTTTTCCCGCCATTTTTTTGGATGGCTGACCCTGAAGGTCCACTCCAGTTGGCCACGGTGATATGGTTTGGGAGCTTGGAGTTCATGTCTCTTAGCCACAACTATGACATAGTCCTCCTCCCGCTCAGGCACCCAACCGACGACGACCACGAGCTCTCCCAACCTAGGGGAGCACTGCGCTGGTACCATCGCTCTTGTCAAGCGCGTGCTGCCAAACGATGGCAAGCCCAGCGCAACCACCATCATCGCCTCGTGGAGGGCGATGGTATTGCTCGATTCGGTGCCTCTCAGCCAGACGTCGACACAGATTTCCTCACTGAGGATCTGTGTAGGATGAGCTTGGCTGAGGGTAAGATACCGACAGGGAGTCTCGTCACTCCGCCACCTGGTGCGGCGCCACCGTTAGCCAGTTCAACTGCTCCGGTACCAAGAACCACGCCCTCACCAGCATTCCCGTATGGACTGGACTCAGTTTCCTGAGCGTATGCTTCTTTTGTAAGCACCAGCATGAGTGCTTACGAAGAACTCCCCGGACACCATCTACGTTCCACCCTCGACCTCGTCGTGTCCACGCTAGCTTCCGAGTACCTGGACTCCACGGAGATCCTAGATACGGAGCTCTATGCGACTGCCTTTCGACGTCACGACCTCAGAGACGCACGACCTCACATGCACCCATTGTACTAATATTTTGGCACTCCAGACTCCGACTCTGCCGATGACACCTACGACCTGACTCGCGAGTGCTTCAATATCAATGGAGCTATCGCGCTATCGCGTCGGATTCACAGGATGAGGCAGCCGTTGGAGGAAGGAATGCCACGCCACCTCAGGTCAAGCCCCCTGCTGCACGGGATGAGGCTCAATTCCTTGTGGACCAAGGAATCAACTCGAGCAAATCCACGAATTGCAGGACAGACTCGACGAGGAACAAAAAAATCTGTGCCTACTTCAACAAACCCTCGAGCATGAGCACGCGGCATGCGCACACGGCGGAGGAGCTTGAGAGAGAGCTCGTGATGTCAATCGTCGCATCATCGAGGATCGGGCGGGCGGGCCCCAGGTTTTCGGCTCAGCCAACCAGAATGTTGTCGCAGCTGCCATGCTTCTTCGTAACATGCCCGAGCCGTCAAACCCCGAGGCCCGTCGGGCCCACGATGAAATTTGAGGACTCCTTGAGGCCGCTGCCATGCAGCAGGCCGAGAGTTCCGCCTCGAGGTGACGCGGGCTTGCCTTGGAGCAGCCTGCGGAGCCCTCCCGACAGGAGAAAGAGGCCTCAGTTCATCCTGAGCATGCCCTCCAGTGGAACAAGGTGTCCTCTGCCCATGAGCGCATCGTTGACAACCATGAACCTTGAGATGCCGTGACAACATCAACGAGCACCAGAGGCGTAAGAGTGGTGACGGTGCAGCTCGAGGCTACCACGAGCACAGGGGCGGGCGCTATGACAGCTCGGAGGATCGGAGCCCTTCACCTGAGCCACCAGGCCCTCGGGTCTTTAGCAAGGCCATTCGTGAAACACTACTTCAGGCTTGGTTCTGCCCCCCATGACTCTTGCCAAGTATAACGGCGAAACCAAACCCGAACTTTGGCTCACTAACTTCCGCTTGGCTTGTTAGTTGGGCGGGGCTACCGATGAGAACAAAGACTTTTAAAATAAGCAACAAGGTGGGGATAATATCAAGGGCACGGATATAGTATGGAAGAAAATACCAAGGTTTATAGAACAAGGATTGTTATAGCAGTTTCAAAACCTTAACACGACCAATTTCTAACTAGGCTTGCGTCCTACAGTCAGCATTGCTCTGATACCACTCTATCACACCCGGATTTAATGAAGCGAGACAAGTGTAGAATCAAGAGACAAATGCTTAATAAACATAGCATAATATTACAGAATATACCTTAAAAAGCAACACAACGGAAAAACAACTCCGAACACCGGGTGTAGACTTCACTCTAGGACTAAACTGACTGGTTGATCACAAGTCTAATAACTCCAGAGACAATCCTAAGGTGTGGGAAATTGCAAGAGTGAGTCCATGTCGAACTCCACAAGCATAGCAAGTATAGATCCCATAAACTCATGATCAATGTAACATAATCAATATAAAGCATAATCGATAAGTAAATGAGCATCTTAACAAAAACAAGAATCATCATCTTTAATGTAGATGTCTCCAAGGCCGCTCGTGTCTGTGAGCACGGCTACTATACCAGTTTATTAAACTCTGCACAAAGGTGTACACTTTCACTATGAGTCATGATTACCCATATGCCCGGGGCGGCCAATCCCCAAAACACTCTCAAGGTGAGCAGGCAGGGTTCACTATGAAGTCTTTCAAAGGTTCGTCTAAAAAGTTAGGGCCGCTAGGTTTCCAAAGTCAGTCTGTGTGATACAACTAGTCCCAGGGATCCACAGTCTGCTTTTCCCCATTTGCGCCACAAGGGTAACCTCTAACAAGCTAGAAAAGGTCCTCATACTTGACTAAAGCCAGAGCCATATAGCCCTCACAGTTGTACTGTAAATCCCAGAGGTTCACGTACAGACAAGATCTTATGTTGCTAAAAAGTCATTTCTCAACCATCATAGCTCTTACATTAATTAAGTCACAAGATCATGGTCACAGAAAGAAAACCCAAGCTATACTTGCCTTAAATCAAGATCTTTTCTCTGACCCAAATCTTCAATTAATAGCTTCTTGAATCTCCACGTAAATCTCACCGACTGGACTTGATCAATAAATCACCACACACGCATCGAGCAATCATACGAAGCAAATAATGAAATAATTAGAACAGTACACCAAATAATAAAAAGATTTGAAAACTAATCTACGCATTACTACGAACACATAGACGCGAAAAGCACTCAAATCGGAGCTACGGTGGACAAGAAACGACTACCAAAAAATTTTGTTGTATAAAACAGAAAATTATAGGTCTCATTTGTTTTAACTATATAAAATCATATATATAGGATAAAATACTATTTATAGATATTCAAAAGTGACTTAGGCTAATTTAGAAAACTAAAGGAGAAATCAATAATATTTTATTTATAAATCTAGTTGCATTAATCAACTATGAAATTCTAGAGATTTTGATAAAGAAAACATTAATACTAATACTTAGTTCATGTTGTTATAAATCCATTGCAATTTGAACGGACTAATTCGGAATTAAAACAAATAAGTTATGAATTAAACGAGATTTTCTTTAGTAAAATAATAGATTAAATCTAACATCGAATCTTAAAGGTGGAAAACCTAACCAACAGTAGCACTAATAGTATAAAAAGTTTGTAAAACTCTTCTACATGTTACTACGATCACACAGATGTAAAGATCACGAAATTCGGATTTAAAACGTGAAAGTTATGAATTTTATAAGATTTCCTATAGATAAATAATTACTTTAATATAAACTCGAAAATTAAATTTTCCAAACCTACTGTACAGTACTACCAACATGTAGAGCTCGCAAATACAAACCTAACGCAATTTGAACGGGTCAAATCGGAGTTAAAACGTAGAAGATATGGCCTAAACAAGATAGTGGCAGTTTTGTAAATACCTAGAATTTTAATTTCGAAAATAAATCAAAATCTGGTTTTTAATGTGATCTAGACGGTGGAATTCAAGTAAATACCTCTTGTTCTTCTTGGAGTAGAACTTATGCTCACGAGCAAGCAACCTGGTGGCTTCGTTGGACGGCGGCAAGAGAAGGAGGAGAAAATATAATTTACTACACGAGAGATTTCCCAAACTAGAGGCTCCTCTACGGTAATTTTGGTGTGCTTTGCCCATGGGGTAGGTACGTATATATAGGGACGAAAACTCTCCACCTCCATGTCAACTAGCGATATGGTGCTAATTGACATTGCACCATCCATCCCCGCTAATAGGCCTAAGTAATCATTTAAGCCCATTAGTAAATAAATGTATGGGCCTTTGAGATTTATTAGGATTATTGCACATGGGTTTTGAGCGTTGGAAAAAAAATTAGAGATTTATTATTTTCGGAATTAATTATTTTTATGGATAAAATAATTCTAGAAAAGTCCAGAATTATTATTTAAGCCGCAAAAAATACTCCAAAAGCTCCGAAAATTCAGGAAAATTTTCCAGAGACATTATGGAACATGAGGAACCCAAATAAAATATTTGGAGCTCACTAAAAGGTAATTTTGGATCATCTAAAAATTAGATTATGCTCACAGACAAGTGGAAACAAGCTACAGAAAAAGTCAAAAAAATTTCCGAGAAGTTTGTAGAGGTTGATTGATGGATGAGAAACAAGAAATTTGATTGTATAAAAATAATATATGTATATCGGAGAAGGAAAATCGACCTAAACGCATTTTGAAAGAACAACTTGAATTCATTTTAATCTTTGGTCAAAACCAAGCAAAGCAAAAACACAAATGCATCAGCATGTATGCACAACAATATTGCTAAACCTTCTGATAGATTTTAATTTAATGAAAAATATTATTTTCCTATGTTTTCACAAAAAGACATAATTAAATCATTTTAACTTTATTTTCAAAGAAGCAAATTTTAGGGCGTTACACGTATGCTTCTTTTGTAAGCACCAGCATGAGTGCTTACGAAGAACTCCCCGGACACCATCTACGTTCCACCCTCGACCTCGTCGCGTCCACGCTAGCTTCCGAGTACCTAGACTCCACGGAGATCCCAGATACGGAGCTCCGTGCGACTGTCTTTCGATGTCATGACCTCAGAGACACACGACCTCACATGCACCCATTGTACTAATATTTTGGCACTCCAGACTCTGACTCTGCCGATGACACCTACGACCCGACTCGCGAGTGCTTCAATATCGATGGAGCTATCGCGCTATCGCGTCGGATTCGCAGGATGAGGCAGCCGTTGAAGGAAGGAATGCCACGCCACCTCAGGTCGAGCCCCCTGCTGCACGAGATGAGGCTCAATTCCTTGTGGACCAAGGAATGCAACTCGAGCAAATCCACGAATTGCAGGACAGACTCAACGAGGAACAAAAAAATCTATGCCTACTTCAACAAACCCTCGAGCACAAGCGCGCGGCACGCGCACATGGTGGAGGAGCTTGAGAGAGAGCTCATGACGTCAATTGTTGCATCATCGAGGATTGGGCGGGCGAGCCCCCGGTTTTTGGCTGAGCCAGCCAGAATGTTGTCGCAGCTGCCATGCTTCTTCGTAACATGCCCGAGCCGTCAAACCCCGAGGCCCGTCGGGCCCATGATGAAATTTGAGGACTCCTCGAGGTCGCTGCCATGCAGCAGGCCGAGAGTTCCACCTCGAGGCAACGCGGGCTTGCCTTGGAGCAGCCTGCGGAGCCCTCCCGACAGGACAAAGAGGCCTCAGTTCATCCTGAGCACGCCCTCCAGTGGAACAAGGCGGCCTCTGTTCGTGAGCGCATCGTCGACAACCATGAATCTTGAGATGCCCGTGACAACATCAACGAGCACCAGAGGCGTAAGAGTGGTGATGGTGCAGCTCGAGGCTACCATGAGCACAGGGGCGGGTGCTATGACAGCTCGAAGGATCGGAGCCCTTCACCTGAGCCACCAGGCCCTCGGGTCTTTAGCAAGGCCATTCGTGAAACACTACTTCCTGCTCGGTTCTGCCCCCCACGATTCTTGCCAAGTATAATGGCGAAACCAAACCCGAACTTTGCCTCACTGACTTCCGCTTGGCTTGTCAGTTGGGCGGGGCTACCGATGACCGAGTCATCATTCGACAACTTCCCCTGTTTCTATCGGACACCGCTCGAGCCTGGCTCAAGGACCTCCCACCTCGACAGATCCACGACTGGAGCAACCTAGTGAGAGCATTAATGGGGAACTTTAAGGGGACTTACATGCACCCTAGTAACTCATGGGACCTCCAGAGCTGTAAACAAAAGTTAGGCGAGTCCCTCCGAGACTACATCCTGTGTTTCTCCAAACAGCGCACTGAGCTTCCCAACATCACCGACTCTGAAGTCATCATGGCCTTCCTCTCTGGTACCACCTACAAAGAGTTGGTCCGAGAGCTGGGCCGCAGCACTCCCATCACTGCTAACGGTTTGATGGACATTATCACCAACTTCACCGCTGGCGAAGAGGCGGTTGGTGCCATCTTTGGCAGCGGCCAGGACAAAGGGAACCGCAAGGAAGAGGATCCCGTGAGCTCCAGCCGAGGCTCGAAGAGGAACAACAACAAGAAGAAGAAAAATCAGCAGGGCAAACAAGAGGCCCCGGCCAACGACCTTGTCATCGCTGCTGATTGTAAGAAACCCCGAGGACCCCCTGGCGGGGGCATTTTCGATAAAATGCTCAAAGAACTATGTCCCTATGACAAAGGGCCCACAAACCACAATCTCGAGGACTGCCACATGCTCCGAAGGTACTTTGAAAGCCTAGGCATCAAGAAAGACGACAAGAAGGAGCATCCCAAGGGAGACGACAAGGACGAGGGGTTTCCTGAGATTCATGACTGTTTCATGATATACGGAGGACCCTCGATGCGCCTCTCAACACGGCAGCACAAACGGGAACGTCGAGAGGTCTTCTCCGTGCAACGCACGACCCCTCTCTTCCTTGACTGGTCCGAGGTGGCCATCACTTTCGACCGTGATGACCACCTAGACTACGTCCCCAATCCTGGGGTCTACCCACTCATCATCGATCCCATCATCGCCAACACACGCCTCACCATGGTGCTCATGGACGGAGGCAGTAGTCTTAACATCATTTATGCCCAGACCCTCGACCTTCTGGGAGTCACGAGGACGCACCTCCAACCCAGCATCGAGGGCTTCCATGGAGTCATGCCGGGGAAACGAGCAGAGCCTGTCAGGCGGGTTGACCTGCCTGTCCGTTTCGGTACTCCCGCCAACTTTAGGAAGGAAACTCTCACTTTTGAGGTGGTTGGATTCCATGGGACATATCACGCCATCCTTGGGCACCCCTGCTATGCTCGGTTCATGGTGGTCCCTAACTACACCTACCTCAAGCTCAAAATGACGGGCCCCAACAGTGTCATCACAGTCGGGCCCTCCTATGAGCACGCCTACGAGTGCGACGTGAATGCGTCGAGCACGGGGAAGCCATCCTAGAGTCAGCGACAATGGCGGCAAACCTCGACGGTTTGGCCAAAGAGGTCCCTGACCCCAAGCGCCATGCCAGCAACTTCGTGCCCACGGAAGATGTCAAGCTCGTACCCCTCGATCCCACCGACCCAAACGAAAAGGCGTTGAGCATCGGCGCCACCCTCGATCCCAAATAGGAAGGAGTGCTCGTCGACTTTCTCCGCGCAAACATCGACATCTTTGTGTGGAGTCCCTTGGATATGTCAGGCATACCCAGGGAAGTTGCCAAGCACGCCTTGGAGATCTGAGCCGGCTCCAAACTGCTGAAACAGCGCTTGCGCAGCTTTGACAAGGAGAAGCGCAAGGTCATCGGCGAGGAAGTCCACAAGTTGTTGGAGGCTGGATTCATCAAGGAGGTTCATCATCCCGAGTGGTTGGCTAATCCTGTATTAGTTAAGAAAAAGAATGGGAAGTGGAGGATGTGTGTAGACTATAGTAGTTTGAATAAAACATGTCCAAAAGTTCCTTTTCCTTTACCATGCATTGATCAAATCATTGATTCTACTGCGGGATGTGAAACTCTATCATTCCTAGATGCGTATTTCGGCTACCACCAGATCAAAATGAAGGAGTCCGACTAGCTCATGACTTTATTCATCACCCCGTTTGGCATGTATTGCTACGTTACTATGCCCTTCAGTCTTCGGAACGTGAGGCTACGTACCAGCGATGCATGCAACACATTTTTGGGGAACACATTGGACTAACCATCGAGGCTTACATTGACGACATCGTTGTCAAAACCAAGAGGGTCAGTAATTTGGTAAATGACCTCAACATTGCGTTCAAATGCCTTAAGGCAAAAAACATTAAGCTCAACCCCGAGAAGTGTGTCTTCGGCGTCCCTCAAGGCATGCTCTTAGGGTTCATCATTTCCAAATGTGGCATCGAAGCCTACCTAGAAAAAATCGCTGCGATAAACAAAATGGGCCCTATCCGTGATCTAAAGGGCGTACAAAGGGTCATGGGCTGCCTCATGGCCCTTAGTCGCTTTATTTCACGTCTTGGCAAAAAGGCGCTCCCATTGTATCGTCTCCTGAAGAAATCAGAACACTTTTCATGGACCCTCAAGGTAGAAGAAGCCCTTACAAAGCTCAAAGCTACATTGTCCAACTCTCCAATCCTTGTCCCTTCGGCCACAGGGGAGCCCCTCCTGCTTTACGTCGCCGCAATGACACAAGTGGTCAGCGCGGCCTTAGTTGTCGAGAGGGCAGAGGAAGGACATACCTTGCTCCTTCAGAGGCCAGTCTACTTTGTCAGCGAGGTGCTCTCGGAAACCAAGGTTCGCTACCCGCAAATCCAGAAGCTGTTGTACGCCATCATCTTGACGCGGCGCAAACTTCGTCACTACTTTGAGGGCCACCCGGTGACCGTGGTGTCTTCTTTCCCCCTAGGAGAGATAGCCTAGAACCGGGAAGCCTCGGGTAGAATAACAAAGTGGACGGTCGAGCTCATGGGTGAGACCCTCTCTTATGCACCACGCAAAGCCATCAAATCACAGGTGCTAGCAGATTTCATAGCGGAGTGGACCGACACTCAACTTCCTCTAGTTCAGCTCTAGGCCGAGCTTTGGACCATGTACTTCGACGGGTCGCTGATGAAAACAGGAGCAGGTGCGGGCTTGCTCTTCATCTCGCCCCTCGGAGTCCACATGCGCTATGTAATCTGACTTCATTTTGCTGCCTCCAACAACGTCGCCGAGTATGAGGCACTCGTCGTGGGCCTGCGCATCGCCGTTGAACTAGGAGTCTGACACCTCGATGTTTGTGGTGACTCCCAGCTCGTGATCGACCAGGTCATGAAGAGCTCAAGCTGTCATGACCCTAAGATGGAAGCCTACTGTGAGGAGGTACGGCGCCTAGAGGACAAGTTTCACGGCCTCGAGCTCAACCACATTGCACGCAGATATAATGAAGCTGTCGATGAACTCACGAAAATCGCTTCTAGTCAAGCCACAGTTCCACCTGACGTTTTCGCGAGGGATCTCCATCAACCGTCCGTCAATACCAGGGAAAATGGGGGGCCGACGGCCCATCACTTGATACCCCACCTAAGGCGGAAGTTCCCTCGACTAGGACCGAAGTTATGCAGGCGGAAGGCTCGACCCCACCAGCCAACCTCGAGCCCGACCGGCATGTTTTGTACCTCGACCGTCTCACTCGAGGGGACCTCCCCTTGGATAAGACCAAGGCTCGACAGATCACTCGCCGGGCCAAGACCTTTGTGATCTTTGGCGATAACAAAGAGCTTTATCGACGCAGCCCTACGGGCATCCTACAACACTGTATCACAAATGAGGAAGGCAAGAACCTGCTCAAAGATTTACACTCGGGGGCTTGCGGACATCACGCGGCACCTCGAACCCTCATTGGAAACGCATTCCAACAAGGTTTCTATTGGCCAACCGCAGTCTCCGACGCTGTCAAGCTAATACGCTCCTGCAAAGGATGCTAGTACTACGCAAGGCAAACCCATCTCCCGGCTCACGCCCTGCAAACTATTCCCATCACATGGCCGTTCGCTGTTTGGGGGCTTGATTTGGTCGGGCCCCTGAAGAGGACAACTGGTGGCTTCACCCACCTGCTCGTGGCCATTGATAAGTTTTCCAAATGGATGGAGGCCCATCCTATCACCAAGCATCAGGTCTGAGCAAGCCGTGCTATTCTTCACCGACATCGTCCACCGCTTTGGGGTTCCTAACTGCATCATCACAGACAACGACACCCAATTTACCGGCAAAAAGTTTCTGGATTTCTGCGACAACCATCACATCCGTGTGCTTTGGTCGGCCGTAGCTCATCCGAAAACAAATGGCCAGGTAGAACATGCCAACGACATGGTTCTACAAGGCCTAAAGCCGAGAATTTTCGACAAGCTAAACAAAGATGGCAAAAAATGGGCTGCCGAGCTCCCCTCGGTCCTGTGGAGCCTAAGAACGATGCCGAGTCGAGCCACGAGGTTCACTCCATTCTTTTTAGTCTACGGATTTGAGGCTATGCTCCCAACCGATGTAGAATATGGGTCCCCGAGGCTAAAAGCCTACAACGAGCAAAACAATGATGCCGCAAGAGAGAACACCCTCGACTAGCTCGAGGAAGCTCGCGACGTGGCCCTATTACACTCTGCAAGGTATCAGCAAAGTCTTCGACGCTACCACGACAAACACGTCTACAGATGGGACCTCAATGTCAGTGACCTAGTGCTTTGGCGAAGCCAGAACAAGGGACGACACAAGCTTACTCCACCATGGGAAGGGCCGTACATTGTCGCGGAAGTATTGAAGCCCAGCACCTACAAACTATCGAACGAGAAAGGTGAAATCTTCACCAACGCATGGAACATTGAATAGCTACGTCACTTTTTTCCCTAAAGCCTCGAGGCTTTGTAAATTGTTTCGCGATCCCATGATACAATAAAAAAATATGTCGGTGTTCAAAGCATTCTTTCATAAAAACCAGGAAGGCCCGACCCTGTTCTCACAGAGTCGACCCTCCCTCGGGGGCTGCAAAGGGGGGAACCCCCTATGTCCCCAAAAAACTTGCACTTTTTTAAAAAGAACTTTTACATAGTCAACGAGGCCGCAAGCGCACCCTAAGGTTCAAGGGCTGTCAGGCTGCGAGATCGCCTACGCCTCTGGGCTATGGTACCTCCACTCGCTCCCTCACACCAAGGGGTGCAACCACGTGCTAAGTAGACCTAATAAAAGTTCATGATTTTGAAAAAGCTCACGTCTAACATTCCCATACGCTTCAATTAGAATTCTTACATAATCAACGAGGCCGCAAGAACACCCTAAGGTTCAAGGGCTGCCGAGCCGCGAGATCACCTACGCCTCCGGGCTATGGTACCTCCACTCGATCCCTCACGCCAAGGGGTGCGACTGCACGCTAAGAAGATCATGCAAGAATATGATTCGAGCAAGAAAGGGAACGAAAGACTCAAACGAAAATGGACATTTAGTACATATTTGCATCTAAATGTTTCAAGGCCCCTGAGGCCATCACAGCGCAAGTCACAAGTACTAACTACCCTATTACATGGGCCTTCATGCCCAGGTTTGGCTTACAGGCCCTCGTCGTCGGTAGGCGGGACCACCTCGACCTCGAATAGCTTCGCAAGGCGACCCCCGGGCTCCTCCGCGGCCTCCATTAGATCCAAGCAGGCTGCTTTGTTTTCCCCGTCAGTCCAGTCTGGATCCATAATGAAGCCATCAGTGATGAGGCCCATGTCGTACTCAAACCGAGACCGGATGACCGCCATGGCCCTCTTCACGCCATGATGCAGCCCACCTCGTATCTTCTCACGGACGAGGCAACCCAGCGCTGCCATCCAGCGAACAAACGAGTTCCTCGGTGCATCCTCCTCGGTATCGGCATCAGGCTCGACCCCCAGGCCATCGCACACCGAGGTGATCGCACCGTGGAGCAGCTGAGTCCGCCCAGCCTCAACCTCGAAGAGGTTCTTGAACAAGGAAGCCGTCGCTTGGGCTGCGTGTTGCTGCTTCTCCAGCTCTGAAACGCAAACACCAAGTTAGCAAAGACCTGGGACCTCAAGGCCAAAGTCAAAAAGCGACAAAAGGCTTACCTTCAGCGTGGGTCTGCCAACCCACGACCTCATCATGCAACTCCTCGCGCACCTGCTCCGCCACCTAAAGAGCCTCGTCCTTGTTGCGGATCGTCGCCCTCAACGTCTCAATCTCCCGACCGGTGCCCAAGAGAGCCTCGTCCCTCTCTCAGACCATCCCCTTCAACATCGTGACCTTGTTCTCCATGGTCCCGACGCGAGCGGACGCCATCCCGATCTGGACGTTAAGGGCGTCGCACTAACCGTTGACTAAAGCGACGTCCTCCTCGAGGTCCTTCACGCGCGCCAGCAGCGGGGTGAGGTCCTCACGGGCCTTGGCCGCCTCCTCCCGAGCCTTGGCCGCATCTTCACACGCCTTGGCCTCGGCCTCCCGAGCCTGTGCCGCCTCCTCCCTGATCGCTGCATGGACGATGCAGAGCTCGTCCACTTCGGCGCTCTTCTTGGATATCGCTTATTGGCTTCCTCGACTAGAGCCCGTTGACGAGCAAGCGCCGCCCATAAACCACTCTCATGACGAATAAAGAGTGACTTGTGGCGAGAATGCTCCTTGAGTTCTTGACCACAGTTAAACCTAAGATCAAAACCAAGAAGAAAGGGGGGATAAAATGCAAGAAAAGACAAACAGACCTGGCTCATCTCAAAGGCCTCCGACATACCCCACACCAAGGTATCCGCGACCATTCACAGAGACTGCACGGAGTGCTTACGGAGTCTCTCAACGAACTCCTAGTGCTGCACTTCATCCTTGTCATCGAGGGCAAAGAAGGGCTCGGCATTGGGGTTAGATGCATCCCTGAACTCGAGGGTCAACCGACCCCCGCGTGGGAGCTCCTCCTCCGCCCGTGCAAGCACCAGCCCTGTGAAATCGGGCCACCTGGTCGACGCCTTGGCCATGTCATTCCCCGATGCTATGGAAGTACCAGGCTGATCCGGGGCGTCGAGCATCTCGACGTCCACCTTCTGCTTCCCCTTGTCGGAAGGAGCATCATCGATGGTGAGATCGATTACAGCCGGAACCGACCCTTGGGGTGGGGATGGCCTCTCGTCTATTGGCACCACCGTCTGCACGATGGGCAGTGGCACGATCACCCCCCGTTCTGCCTCGGCCATCTGCCCCATTGGCTGGTCTTGTTGCGGCAGCGGCCATGGTTCCTCCTGCACCGGTTGCGACTCCGGCTGCACCGCCTCTTTCCCCGCATCCGACGGGGCCTCCCCCACCTCTATTGACTCTTCGACATCCGCTCTCCACGCGTCGCGAACAGATGTTTCGACCTCAACGGCCTCGATGGTCACTTGGGTCCTCGCGGTCGACCCAGGCTCTGGCCCACCAACTCCAGGCACGTTGAGCCTGGCACCGCCTGGGGCTGCCTCGACTGGCTCCGGCTCCCGCGTGGCGTCATCAAGTCCGGCGACCTCCTGGGTGCTTGCTCCTGCCTTAGCAGCGGCCTCATTCGTCCTAAGACACTCCGTGGTAGCCTAGTACCTCGCGACCCAGGCGGCATCGTCGGTAGGCGTCCGCATCATCAGGGCAGCACCAGATTTAAGCGCCTTGATGGGAGTCAGAGTCGCGAGCTCCACCTTACGCTTGTGGCTGAGCGGTGAACGAACGTGTCAGAATAAAGGGCGAGATGACCTTGTAGGAAAGACAAGGTGAGGTACTTACCCAGACAGGGGAATCAGGGGCCTAAACAATGGCTTCACCGGGCCACCCGACGGCTTCTGTGAGGGCCGCTCTGTCGAGCCTCTAGTTGGCCTGGTGCTCCTCGGAGCCTGGGCTGACGGGGCGCCTGAGGACCTCTACGCTAATGAGGCTATCTGGCCTCGAGTCCTCACGCCCGTTGACGGTGCCCTGGCTTTAGACACCGACGTTGTTACCCTGCCCATCGGCAAAGTCTGAGGCGATCGGACTCACGGGCGTGGCGCCACCGATCTCCCCTGCGGGACCCTAGGCGAGGTAGATCCCCTCTCTGAAGGCCTCACTCGAGCCCTTCCTTCCGCTAGCTCTCCTTCTCCCTCGATGGGCACCGAGACTTCCCTCGATGCCTCGAAGGTCGACCCCCCACCAATGGGCTCCAGCAGGGGCCGTACATCGGGGAGGTGCGCCAAAAAAGTCACGGTATCATACCACAACCCGGTGTCGTCGTCGCTACTGTCCTCATCCTGCCCCAAGACCATCTCAGAGAGGGATTCCTCGATAGGGAGACCCTCGAGACTCTGCTGATGGTGGTGCTTATTCAGCGCCTCATGCTCGAGGGCCTTCCTCACCTGACGCTTCTTTGCAGCGTCCTTCTCTTCCTTATTCTGGGCCGCGGAGAGGCGTCTCGTCTCTCGAGCAGCCCGATCCTCTGAGACTGGCGGCCGCGACTCCTTGACCGCCGACAGATCCTGCACAGAAGCCTTGACAAATTTAGTCAAGTGAACTAGGAAGCAAAAGAACTTGATGCTAGCAGAATGACGCTTACCAAAGGCTCGAAGCCCTGAGTGGGGCGCATCGGGACCATGTCGATGTCCTCCTGCTTGAAGCTCCCCACCATCCACCGTGTGCGCCGGGCAACCTCGTCGAGGGGGAGGGTCTCTTGTGACATCTGACTCCCCTCCAACGAGACCTCTGGCATCATCTTATCAATCCGGAGTCAGCACTGCATAAGCGGCAGCACTCTCCGACGGTGGAACGCGGCGGCCACCATCCCCGCGGTCAACCCGCGCTGTCGAAGCCTCCTTAACGCATTGAGGAGCAGCTGCAGCTTGGGCTTTTCTTCCTCGATGACGCCGTATGTCTAGTTGTCCTCACTAACATCAGGACCTAGCTAGAAAACTTTGGCAGTTGGTCGTTGTCGTTGCGCAGGTAAAACCACCCGTCGTGTCACTCGCTGTTCGACGAGATGAGCTGCGCCGGGATGTACTGCTCGCCTCAACCTGCTCGGACTTGGAGGGTGCAGCTCCCAGCATGCACCGCGCATCGCACTCCTCGCTCACCCGCCTTCTTGGAGAAATGTTCCACCTTGAAAAGATGAAGCCACAGGTTCCAATGCGGCTCCATTCCCAAATACCCTTCGCAGACCGCCAAAAAGATGGCAGCCTGCGAGATGGAGTTGGGGGCAAGGTGATGAAGCTCCACCTTGTAGTGGTGGAGGAGCACCCGCATAAAGTGGCTCGGTGGCATCCAGAGCCCCCTCTCGTGGAAAGCAACGAAGCTCACCACGTATCCATCCGAGGGCGCCGGCTCCCGGTGGTCGGACGGCGGCACCCTCCACTCCGGCTAGCTCCGGCTCGCCCTCGGTCACAGAAGACCATCACGGACCAACTCCTCTAGTCTCTTCTCCATCACTGAGGAATAAGCCCATGCATCCGCAAGAAGGATCTAGCTCTTTCCCGCCATGGTTGTCGAAAACAACGTGCGGCGGCGATAGGGGAAGAGGTGACGGCAGCAGTGAAGAGCGGCTGAAGAGCGCACAAGGAAAAAGAGGGCAAAACACAAATGGCCAGTGGAAGGGCACACGGGACCACAGACCTCATACTTATACCTCAATGTAAGACCAATAGGTAGGCAAAAAGGTAGGAACAGTTTCCACATTCAATGCCCTTACCTAAAACCGCTCCCTCGAAACCCGCCGGTAAGAGCACGTGCCCGCCAACCACTCCATAACCGTCGCACCACGCTGCCCACTACCATGTCGTTCTTGCTTCTCCTCCTAAAAAGACGCACCCCAATGGGCCAGAAGGGGATCTGCATACGGACATTTCTAGGTGAATGGATAACGGGCTCCGAGCCCACTTTAAACCTCGAGGGATCGAAAGCTAGCCCTCGACCGGGGTTCGACAGCTGCCCATGAGTAACAAAGTCAGGGACAACTAGGGACGCGCCCATACAAGGCTAGGGCTTGAGCCACTCTCTCGAGGTGCCCTAGATGTATACGAGACCAGAAGAAAGGTTGACGGTGGAATCCGCTCGGAGGGAGGCATCAAGCCCTCGGATCCTATCGAACGGAGCCGAGATCCACCCGACCACTCTTTGGCACTTTTGGAGAGCGCCTCCGCGGCCGCTAGCCGACCTCTATCGGACGGGGCACGGGCTCCCACTCGAATTCCCCGCTAACAACTCACTGGAGATTGCCGAAACTCGCCCGACGAGGGTAGTACGACATTCGCCACCCCTCCTTTCCTAAAAGGAGTGTGAGGGTCGTACGATGAAGACGGGCAAGACCCTTATCGACTTCATGTGCACGAGGCTCGGGGGCTCGACCGCAAAAAGCTAAACCCAAATGAAAGGGGACCAAGCATGCCACGGGGGCTCAAACACGGGAGCACCCCTCGACATAACGCACTAAAGACCTCGGAGGAGTCAAACACTCCACCGAGGCCTCGGGGGCTACACCCGGTGGGTGCGCTCGCACACACCCATCGGAAGAACTACAACACTACGACTCTAGTTCATGACTCATTGAGCCTCTGCAAGAGTGACCACAGTCACCCAAAGGCTCGGGGGCTACTGTTGGGTACCTAAATAAGGGGTACCCACAATCAATGATTAAGAAAAATAAACCCCTGAAAACCACGCCAAATGCTCCGCCCACGAAGGCGGAACAAGCCAAAACAACGAATGGAACGCGTCGACCATGTTCTGACCCACACGAGACTCGCTCGATGGGATGCCTCGACCATCGAGAAATCTCCGACTCACATGACCCTGGGTCGAGCCGGTCGACCCACCTTACTCACCAACTCTGAGACAAAAGTCAGAGCATTTAATGCAACCACCAACCACTTCCTACCCCCATGGCTACAGCAACAACCAGCATGGAAGCAGTACCAGTGTCAAATCTCACTTTTTTACTGCCCATCCCAGGATGGGCAGTGAAAACCTATCACTACACACGCCATGTCGAGTACTATTCCACCACTGATCCCCCTCGAGGGAGAATACGACGAGTATCGTACCCCGAAATTCCTAGGGCTTGACCTTATCCATTCCCCGTCGACCCACCTCGACCCGTCCTTGACCCGGCCTCGACTAATCGTCAGTCAACAAAAAGCAAGGCCTGCATGCCACAAGATCTGGGGGCTTTTCACCATCCCATCCTCTACGTCACCATGGTGTCCCGGGATGGCCGGCCATTCTTGAAGCACGTCGCTACAGCAGCCACCACAGCGCTCGACAAAACTTCACTTCCCCCGGTGTCTCTGCCTCCTCTTGACCCTATAAAAGGGCAGGTAGGGGACTCTACGAAGAGGGGGGACGGACGAGCAAAAACCAGTCACCATCCCACCATAAAAGATCAACATCTCAAGCAATCCCACCGTAGAAGATCAACATCTCAAGCAATCTCCTTTGTACCCTCTCTCTCTCTCTCTGAGTCCTAGGATCAGCTCCCTCTCTCACAGCTTGTAACCCCTATGCAAGCACTTAGGTGCAAGGAAATACAATACTCCCCCCGCTTGACGTAGGGCCTTCTTTTGCCCGAACCAGGATAAACCCCCGTGTATTCTCTTTGCATCACCATCCAGACTAGGGACACGCAGCACAAATTCACTCGTTGGCTTAGGATCCTCGCGGGATCGAACGCCGACAGTAAGGTATTACGCTATTCGCATCCCGAACCTAGATAAATCTTGTGTTCCTCTTGCATCACCATCTAGTTCATTGTCTTGCGCATCTCCACCGATAATCTACTACCATGGGTATACCCCTTGGTAGACTGCCGACCACATCTCATCGATAGTTGCGCGTCAGGTAGGTGGTGTGCATGCAGACTCTATGGTGAGCCAGATGGTCAACTTCCCTACTTCCATGGTCCTTCCACGGGACTAACGTTCATGATCGGGATGTTCACTTGGACCATCAGCGCTGACGGCCCTGCTGAAGCCATGGAGGCGGTGCAGGCTCCTCCTGCGCCAACCGAATCTACATCGACAATGGCGGATTTGATCTCAGGACTAGTCTCGGGGTCGCCTCCTCCGACCACTCGCCGACCACTTTCCCGCTATCAAGGGAGGCGTCTTGACAATACTGATCTGGTTGAGTCCATCGATCGGGTCACCATGGGTTTGGCTGAAACCCCGACCTTTGTAAATTCGATTAGAGATCGGTCTGCTAAGGTTTGTCATTCCTGACCAACTCAGGCTGGCCGCCAGAGGCATCCTGACCCTAATTTCATGATCACGGTGACTCTAGAAGGGCGGATGGTTCGTCACCGACTAGTACCCGCAACCGGCCTGAGGTCGGGGGATTATGAAGCCCTAATGGAGCACTCACCCAATACCTACCCATATGGGCTGGTGAACGCAACATCCGAGTACACCACCCGCATACCACATCTATTCATGGATCCCACTGAGCGTGACCATGTTTCAGATCTCTGTCTAATAGACCTGCCCAAGCTAGACCACCCTGCGCCTACTATTAACATGGTAGAGATCAGGCAGATCGGAGAGGACTCGCTGTCTACAATCCCAGAAGAAAGTACCAGGTCTACCAAATCTCATGGGACTAGTTATACCCGCACCCTCATTGATCCATATGGGCAGGAGTTCCTAGCTTTTCCCCCAGCTTCGGAGGCGCCATCTTTGCCGTTAGCAACGATGAGCCCCCTCATGACTGGGAGACCGATCAAGAGAGGCTTGCTCGGGAGGAAAGAAACACTGATCGTAGGGCTTGGAGAGTCGACCTAGAGAACACTGAAGAAGATGCGACTGATGCAGGTGCGGGAGGCCAGCGCGATATCTGTCGCGATTTGACCGACGCTTTCGACATGTGCGACAACCAGCAAGTGTTCAAGACACCGAGCGTCAACATTGCCATTGCCATGAATGAGCTGAACAAGCTCCCTAAATCCTCAGCACTTGACGCTATCAAGGCTTATTTGATGGTGGCCACAGTCTACGCCAACGAGAGGCGTAGACCTGCTCCATCAGTGTACACCACCTGAAGTCAACGCCAATGAGGCTCCTGGCAACGAGGAGGTCCTTACCTTTACTAGGGTCACGACGTAAACTATGAGGTGCATCACCTACAATGGGAAGGCCAATCCCGAACAGTGGATAACGTTGTATGAAATCGCTGTCCGAGCAGCACATGGCGATGAAGACGTAATGGCCAATTATTTGCTAGTGGTCATCAACCAGTCTGTGAACCAGTGGCTTCTCAGCCTGCGGGAAGGCTCCATCAACACCTGGGCTCAGCTTAGGAGGGCTTTCATTGACAATTGCATGGCCACTTGTCAGCAACCCGGCAACAAGTATGATTTGGAGAAAGTCAGAGACTATCCAAACGAAATGTTGCATGACTACATTTGCCGCTTCTCAGAGACACGGATATCCATCCCTAACATCAATAGTGATGAAGCTATCTCTGCGTTTATCAAAGGCCTTCACCACCATGATGCTCTCAGGACCAAACTTCTCCATAAGAGGCGAAGAAGTGGGCAGATGCTGATGAGGCCGACCAGCAGATCAAGGTAGACATTGGCTGGGCTCCTCACCCTGACTAGTAAAATTGCCACCCAGACGACTAGCATGATGATCGGTGTCGTGACGACCGCCGCAATGATTGGCGCAACGACAACTACGACCGTCGCAGCGACAATCGTGATCAGCATCGGCAGGACGACTTTAGGGGGCGATAGAGCCGCAACCGACTAGTTGACAATGCCATCAAACTAGCACCCAAGCACAACTATGAGGACGCATATTCCAAGGTTCTTTAGGGTCCCTGCCTGACTCATCTGGACTCTAGCCATATAATGGGGATTGCAGGGGTCTGAAGTCTATCTACTGCTTGGACCCATGCAAGAGGCAGTGCGGCGACGACAAAGATGGTGACAAAAATGACCCCTAGGATGATAAGAGACCTGATGAACATGACAAGACTGAAGAGGAACGCGACAAGGACCCTCGCCACACCTACAAGGATCCCGATAGAAGCGTTCACAACATCTTTGGTGGGAAAGTTGCCCTAGAAAACAAGCGACAGAGGAAGCTTACCACCCGAGTTGTTGTGGCCCTCAACAACCCCGACGGAAGGGTTGTTGTAAGGTCCAAATGGCTAGAGGGGGGTGAATAGCCTATTTAAAAATGTACAAGCTTCACTAAGCAACCACGCTAGTATAAAAGATGGCTAAGCTAATTCTAGCACTAGCTCAACTACACTATGCAAGCCACATATACAATTCTAGTTAAGCAAGGCTATGATTTCTAATACACACCAACAAGGCTAAGTCACTAAGCACTTACTCCTATGTGATAAAGGCTACACTAAGCAAACTACACAAGGACTAGTACAAAGAAAGTAAAGAGCAAGTGACTTGATTCTTATACCAATGATGTAGAGAAGCAATGCATTCGAAGAATCAATCACAATGAGCAATCACAAGAGAAATCCTCGGCAAAGAGATGACACAAGATTTTTTACCGAGGTTCACTTGCTTCCCAGCAAGCTACTCATTGTGGTGATGCACCCACTTGATGGATCACGAGCTAATCAAGTATCAAGAGTTGAACCCTCAGCGGGGTGCCGCACATCCACTCACAAGATGGGGATCCTCCAAGCCACAAGCTCCACTAGAGTAGCCAATTCACGAACTCCCGTGGGGAAGGCTCAAGACCCCTCACAATCGCTTGGTGAGGCTCGAAACAATCTCCAATCACGAGCTCAACACCACCGCTGCTCCAAGCCATCTAGGGTGTCAGGAAACACCCAAGAGCAACAAGCTCAACACCACCACTGCTCCAAGCCATCTAGGGTG